>JABFPH010000104.1:0-11083 GCA_022817485.1 Elgonia sp. ZL-2020 | reverse complement strand
TCCATCCATATCCATCCATCCATATCCATCCATCCATATCCATCCATCCATATCCATCCATCCATATCCATCCATCCATATCCATCCATCCATATCCATCCATCCATATCCATCCATCCATATCCATCCATCCATATCCATCCATCCATATCCATCCAATAATGATTTTTATGTTAAACAATTAGCAAACCTAGAAGAAAAATACCGTGACTACGTCCAGTGCAGTATATGTTTCAGGTGGGTTCACCTATTTTGCTTAAATAAGAGATACAGAAAAACAACAATTCGTTTCTGGAATAAAGACTCAACCATCTATGTGTGTCACTTATGTGAGAATGGCCCCAGGTTTTGGATGAAAAATTATTATAGTTTATTTAATAAACGAACAGTATTGTAGTCTCAATCAAATTTACTAATTTTAATACTTGCATGTTGAATAAAAATTGAAAATATAATAAAAACAGAAAGACATATGTGTTGTGTACTGTAGTTTGTTGTATGTATTGTGGTATGGTGAGTTGCGGTTTTGTGTTATTTTATGGTTTTTCAAATAATGGATTTAGGATATTTTTTCGAATCTAGTGTTTCACGAAAGATAGATTTGAAAATAAAATCAAAATTCAATTAACCTTTAACGCCTAAAAATAATAAAACAAATTTTTTTTGAAAAATTTTTGTTGTAATCATAATATTTATATAACATACAGTGTTTTTCAAAAGAAAATAAATTTTTTTATTCATTTTTACAATAAAAAATTTTATTTATAAATAAAATTATAAATGTATACAATTTTATGAAATGGAATAATTCCCCATATATTTCTATCATTAAACAATTTATAAAAACGCATTATTTCAATAATATATTTGGAAAAAACTGTTTTAAGTTGGCGGGGCATATATGTTCCGTCGGGCGTTAAAGGGTTAAAATGAAATAAAAATATAATAATAATACATTATAGCCTCGGGCGCCATTGCGTCCGAGGCGTTTTGATGTACTTTTTGAACCGAGAGCAGCGGATAAAAGTGAACGAGAGGGCCATAATTTCAATATTGTGGCCCGCAAGGCCACAATATTAAAATTGTAGCCCTCTACACGGAAAAAAAATACAAGTTATTTTTAAACGAAAATTATTCGTATTTTTATTAGATGATAACTTTGTTTAATATTTACACGAATTCACCTTATTTTCAGGTGGGTACGCCTGTAAGTAAGTTGCATTCGCATTAGTATTAGACAAAATTATAACCTAACAATAATTCGAATAATTTCCGCCTAAACATAACTCATCTTTTTTTTCCGTGTAGTTCCACTTATGTCCGAGCTCTAGGTACAAAAAATCATATTATATTCAAATAAATATGAAATATTCTAGAAGTATGTTGTTAGTTAGGTATGAGTAAATTCACACTAATATTAGAAACATGTTGTAATCATGAGTGGAAGCGCGATCTTGTATCGAAATAAAATAATTCGTTATTTGCATTGCTTTGACATGCATAATAATGTAGAAAAAACTAAAAACGGTTGCCGGATTGCAGTAAAAGTAAGTCAATTGTAATATTATTTGATCGCTTATTTATTGCTTGTATGCCAGTTCAAAATTGTAGTTGCAACTAACTTTTTTTTTGTTTTTTTGAAGACTAGTGTTTCGTGAGTTACCGAATTCATAAAAAATCAATCCAGTAATAATATAAAAAGGAAGTTTCTATTCGGTTCTACAAATTTCGAACATTCTAGTAAAGACACCCAGAATGTTCTCTGTGTGTAGATTTGAATTTCATAGTTTCCGGTACCAGTTTATATCATTCCCAATATAGACTTTCGACCTTTCGATTACTAACTTACACAATTTTAAATGATACTTACAAAATTCTTGCTAAATGATGAAGAATCTTTTCAATACATTAACCCCTTGAATCTCTTTTCTCTTCGATCAATAAAAAACGAGTTTCATTATTTTATATAGTTTTCATATGACCAAATTAAGCGATTTTTGCATTCAAAATTTGTATTTCTTTTCTTCATTTTTTAACAATATTTAATTGTTTAATTATAAAAATTTGATAATTTTACATTTAGATCAGAATTTTATAAAGATAGACATTTTCGGACATAAAAATCACAATATTTATTCAATTAAAATAAATAAAATAGAAAAAAGTTTTCTTCACTATGTACATTATAATCAGGGTTGGGTAAAATAGTCTGTTATAACTATTTTAAATAGAAATAGTAAATAGTTGCTTATAAACTATTTGAAATAGAAACAGAAAATAGTTTTGCTTAAACTATTTTAAATAGAAAATAGTATTTTAAAAATAGTTTTAAAATAGTAAATAGTAAAAAAAATTTTAAAAATTCAAGTTTATTGTGTGACATAGTGAAAATAATTATGGTTAAAATAACTTACAATTTCCATTTTTATTATAAAACTATAACTTTATTTATAAACGTATTTACACTCTTAAAAATGAACATCTTGATGTAGGACTTTAACAACATTAACAGATAAGGTATTGATTTCAGTATTATTAAGATTGAATTAAAATTGTCACAGTTTGCATTAATAAAAACAAAGTGTTACTTAATCACTTAGAAGTTTTCAAGTAAATCGATCTGCGCAGTAGGTTGCGCTGCTTAATGTTTACAACGTCGAGGTCGGTCGAACTAAGAAGTTTTGATTTTCAATTTAATTTTAGTTTTAATTTAAATTTAATTTTAATAGACAAATTATTTAATTTTGATGGGCAAATTGTTTAGTTTGAATGAACAAATGAAATTTAAATTAATAGTAGATTACGCAACAAGTGTGGTAAGTTGGCAATTGCAACGAGTGTAAGTTGATAAAGTAAAAATAATTTTGTGGTAATTTTTCAAAAATCTAATCATTGAATGTAAACAAAAGTAACTTCGTTCTTTAGATTTAATAATAAGATAGTTATATTTTTAAAAAATAACCTCAAAATTATTTTTATTTTGTCAACTTTACAAAACTAAATTTTTTAACTGTAGTTTTTCCAAAGAAATAGAAAAAGATAAAATTTATAGAATACGACAAATATATGTGAATTTAATTTATAAAAATTATCTTAATAAGGAATATAATTTTATAAAACATTAAATGAATCGGTTTTCTTTAAAAGGGCACATGTCCTTAGGATTTCTATTGGACTTATGTGCCTTTTTAAAAAAAACCAATTCAAATTTACTAACTACTTCATTATTTTCATATACATTCACAAATTCAGTACAAAATTAACATTTGTTAAACATGAAAATTTGATATAATACACTCGAAGCTCTCACTTTTTGATCTCTCACTTTTTGATAAGCTCTTATTTTTTGATGCTGTCCGCTCTCACTTTTTGATGCCTATGACCAATTAAAATAGAGATTTTAGGGAATCTTAAATCTGATTGGTCGATTCATCCATCAAAAAGTAAGAGCGTTTCCGGTCCCAATTCATCAAATAATGAGAGCTTTGAGTGTATAGATTTCATTATATAGGTTAGATTTATCAAGTTAGATTGAGTCATACATGGAAAAAAAGAAACATCGGTGAACAATGTCGGTACATTGCTGAGCAATGTGGTAAAATAATTTTTAAATTGTACATCACTGAGTGATGTATTAATCACATTGCTGAACAATTTACTGACATTATTGAGTGAGGTTAAGAAACTCCTCAACAATAAAAATTGAAAAAATTATTTGACACATTGCTCAGCGATGTTTATTTTTTCCCGTGTATTATCTGTCCATATTTGTCTAAGTTTACCACAAACTGTCAAAATCTTTAATCAAATCTGTTACGTTCTTGACTCAAGATGTTCTTTTTCAATACTGAACAATTCTTGCCTCAACACTTCATAAGATTAAGAAAATACTAAGAAGTCTTGATGCAAGAATTTAAGGTTTGCGCCAATCTTTCTTTTTTAAGAGTGTATAAAATTATAATAATAGACATTACAATACATGGACGTAAACACGTAAATTAGCTACTAACATTATTTTTAAATTTGTAATTTGTTTTTAAAAACAGAAGTTTTTCAAAAGTATTGTGAGTCATGTTCTTTCTGTTTCTCGTCAAAATCCTACTGAAAACAGTCTTTCTACAGCCGCGGATGAAGGTAATGGAGTGTTGTATTTAAAAAATAATTCTTTAATTATCGGATAATTATTCAATCTTTCAATATCAGTGGACTTATTGTTGAGATAATTTAAACACTCCAATTTATTTAAATTTTCTTCCGTATTCGATGAATCAAAATCAGACTTTTCTGACCTGAAGTATTCTTATTTTCAACAAATACAGTTTCTGTTTATTTATATACAACAGAACATTTTACATTTTAGAGGTTCGATGTTTTTACAAATATTTTTATGTCTGATTTTGCGATAATTTCTAGTTGATGCAGTATCAAAACTACACGGAGAAAATTTATATATAGAACTATTAAACGTTTCTATAATGAAAATAAATATATTGCTGAATCAGCTTAATATTTATGTGACCGAAATAAACGTTTACTAGTGACATCTATATATTTTCTCCGTGTATTTACTATTTTAAAACTATTTTATAAATAGTTTATCATTTTGTTTAAAATAGAAAATAGGATAAGAAAAAACTTAAATAGAAAATAGAAAATGGTATTTTCTATTTAAAATAGTATTTAAAATAAAACTATTTGAAATACTACCCAACCCTGATTATAATGTATACGGTTAAAGGTTAAAATCGAATGATTTTAAGACAAACTCATTAAAAAATATAATTCAAGAAATCGTTTAAATGCCTTTTAAAATTTGTTAAAATTGTAATAATGAAAGGTGTGAACAGTTTTAAAAAAAATCTCATAACATATAGGCTCTTTGCACAAAGTGATGAAGGCGATTAGCGCGCACCCTTTTTTGTAGGCTAAATTTCAAATTTTGTGGCGGCATGTTTTTATTTATATTTAAGAAATATTATATATAGCTTAAAATTAATAAAAAATTATTTATTATTGTAATAAATAACTTAAATAACATAAAACAATTGTATTATGTAAATTTTTAATATCTTTTTGGTCAAATTAGCCTACAGAAACTTACAAAATTTGCCACTCGTGACTCTGGAGTCTTTTTGCAAAGAGCCTATACTTAAAAAATGATACGCATTGACATTTTTTTTCTTCATGATTATAATTGACAATATTATTTTCTTCAGAAATTAGTGATTTATTAAATTTTTAATACTAATTTACAACGTTATTATTATTATTATTATATCATCAAAAAATATTAATTAATACAATTATAATTTCCCGAGATATCACAGAACAATCCTAATTCTGCCTCACATGTAGATTTGTATTCTTTTTATATTAAATGAATTGAGATAAAAAGAGAAAAACAATTTTCCCTACTAATAAGCAGCTTATCAGTTTACAAAAATATTTTTTGTCACACGTGCAAACTTCGCGGGCCTGTTTTTCGGGTGCAAAGAATGCTTTCGTTTCGTTGGGACGCGAAAAAGTTCCCATGGGCGCCCGGAAAAGGCCCTCGAAGAGTCTCTTCGCATGTATTTGTGACGACAAATATTACAAACAACATAGAAACGAGGAACAACTTCACTCGACTAAGCTGGAACTAGAACGTTGAGTGGTCGTAAGAAACCTAGGTTCGTTCCAGCTTGCCTCATGAAGATGTTCATCGCTCCCTTGTTACTTAATATATTATAAATCTAGTAACTGAAGGTAAGAAAATATCTTATTTCTAAGGAAATATATCTAATTAACGAGCGATTTTTTAACAGAAAAATTTTTATTTGTAAATTGATTTTTATATTAGCATTCTTTATTTTATATCACTTCAAAATATATTCCAATTGCAATCATTCTTACTACAATATTTTTTAGTGTCAACATGTTTGCTATTTTTGAAGACACTAATATAAGTTTCAATATGTTGTTTTTTTTTGGAGGTAAAAAAACTTGTCTATTTCCTAAGATTTCAGATAGGATCTTTCAGATTATTATTCTAAGTCTTTGATCACTTAACAACGTCAATAATTTTATAAATAAGAAATACATTTTACTGTACAAAAGTAAACGTGGTTTTATTGGGATGAGTGTGATGACCAATACTTCTCTAATATGCAATAAGTTGGCACGGCTGAGTGGTGAAAGCCGTAGAATGCTATTCAGAGAGTCTCTAATTCAAACCCTAATAAATAGACATTTTTTGAACCCAAATAAAAAATTCAAAACGAACTGTGGCAAAATTTGTAGAAACGTATGTAGCAGAATCTGTGACCATGTTTGTGGTAAAAAATGTGGCAAATTATATGTCAGAATTTTTTACCATTTTTGTGGCAATATCAATTATAGAAATTATGTCATATGTGGCAGAACCATATGTATTATAAATTTATAGGAACCTGTGGCTTATGTCCGAAACAAACATGATTTTTCAATCGTTTATCATTTCAATGGGTACGAGAGAGATTGATATTCCGAAATGACTGACAAAAACAAAACAACTGTGAAAAAATATCGGAAAATATTCGCCAAGAATATTCTTAGCGATTTTTTTATAATAAGAATAGAAATAAAAAACTTTAGCCACAGTGTTTATTTCTACGCGGGTTATTAACTGTAGTTTACAAGTCTGGTTGCTATAGTGCAATTACTATCTAAAGATTATAAAGCTAACTTTATTTTGAAACTGACATGAATCTGACACTGTAGGGGAAGTGCGGACAAAACGGGTATTTGGTTTACCAGTCGTACGATGAGATAGCAGCACCACCTAACATAAATAATGTGCTAGATCATGTGTAACGATATCGGGATGTAGATGCCCGATATCGCGCATCGACACCCGTTTTACCCGCATTTCCCCTACTGGTTGTCAATTTTTACTAAGTTTGGTTGAAACCTGGTTTACAACCACTTTGATTATTAACCACAGTTTGGTCAGAGCTGGCACAAGTCTGATTTCCTTAATACAATAACCATGTAAAGTTTACAAAACACATTTGATGCTGGTAGGATTCTCGTAATATACTGGTTTTCAATTTTGACCAAGTTTGGATGAATCCTGATATACTACTATTTTAGTTGATAACCACAATTTAACTTGCATTGATACAAGTCTGGTTACTCTAAAGCGATTTTCATCTAAAGCTGACAAAATAGATTTGTTTTCAGAACTGACACAATTCTGGTAATACGTAGGTTATCAAATTTCACCATGATTGTTTAAATCCTGGTTTAAAACTACTTTAGTTGTTAACCATAGTTTGACCAGTACTGGAACAAGATTAGTTGCCATAATGTGATAATTATATACAGTTTACAAAACAGTTTTTATTTTAAATCTGGTAATATATATACTGGTAATCAAATTTGATTATTAAGATCAAGTATAATTGAATTATGGTATTAATTATTTTGGTTGTTTACCATACTTTAGCCAGTGCTGGCACAAGTCTGGTTACCATAGATCTATTACCATCTAAAGCTTACAAAAAGAAATTAATTTCTAAATTCGCACGAATATGGCACTGCACTGGTTGTCAAAATAACCAAAATTTGACCGGCGTTGATACAAATCTGGTTGCTATAAAGCGATTTTAATCTAAAGCTAATAAAATGGATTTATTTTTAGAACTGGTACAATTCTGGCAATACGCTGTTTATCAAATATGACCAAAATTGGTTGTAACCTATTATACAACTTTATCGGATGTTTACCATAGTTTGGCTGATGCTGACACAAATCTGGTTGCTATAGTATGATTACTATCTAAAGCTTTCAAAACGAACTTAAGAGGGCATATTCTTTTTTTCACTTCAAAAAATCGATTTTTTTTATATCGTAGTTTGAATGATAAACATTTAAAGAATATATATTCAAAAGCCCATAAAAAAATTCGTAAAATTAACGACGTTACAGCATTAAATAATGCTTTATTTTCTATTATTATAATAATAAATAAACAGCTTCAAACGCGTTTTTCTCAAAACTATGTTTTCAAATGCGGTGGACAAAATATCTTCACAACCGATCGATGGATTCTCTTGTTTTTTTTATTTTAATCTGTATAAAATTACGCAGTTTAGACCCATTTTTTTTTTATATTACAATGTTTAGTATTTTTTTGGAGCGGTTAAAGATGAATTTTTAGGTGAAAAAATGACACAATTTTTCAAATATCCGCCATTTTGTATTGAATTGCAATTTAAAAAAAAATGGGTCAAAAACTAGTTTGTGTAATATACTTTGAGGCCCTTTCGTTTTTTTTTATTTTAGATGAACTCAAAAGCAGCAATTCTGTCCACCGGATTTTGTGTCAATCATGTAAGGGCAACTTGCATCAGCTGGGAGGGGTGTTTATAATGTTTCATTTAATACAATAGAATTTCTAATTAAAGTCAAAAGTATGCTGTATATCATGCAAAAAACCCGATCTTATTATAATTTCTCGTTTTTTAGAAAAAAATTCTCAAAAATCAGCTAAAAACAGGTAAAAAAAAAATATGCCCCCTTAATTTCTGAATACTGGTTCACTACTACTTCGGTCGTTAACCCCAATTTAACCTACATTAATACAAGTCTGGTTGCTCTAATGCGATTTCCATCTAAAGCTATAAAAACGAATTTGCTTTTAGAGTTGGTACAATTCTGGCAATATACTGGTTGTCAATTTTGACCAAATTTGGTTGAATCCTGGTTTAAATCTACTTTGATTGTTAACCGTAGTTTGACCGCGATTTTTGAATGTTCAAATAGCAGCACTATTTCAACGCTGTTCAAATAGTGCTCCTGCTTGCCGATGATTGCGTCGACATTCACCGATAGCACTAGTAAATTTCAACTTCTGCGTCAAAATTAATATTATTAGCCATTTTCTAAAAGATTTATAGAACAAAATGTTATCACAATTGAAGACAGAAAGTGGATTTTATTTGGCAACTTTAACATAAAACTTACCGATGTTTGAAAAGAACAGTTCATTCTAAATGAAAAAGAAGAACTGAGTGCAAATAACTAAATAGTTGTAATTTTTCAATAACTATTAACCTAGAGAAATGTAAAATAAAAATTTCACGATATGATTTTAAATGACAAGGTATCGTAATACCACGACAGGTGACATATCATTGTCTCAAAAATGTAAGTTGAAGCTTACATTTTAATTTGTAAACAGAACGTTATCCCATTATAATGCATTCAGTTTTTGAAGACATTGAAATTGAATAAATATTCTTACACTTAAACTAACACAACTTACAAGTAAAACAACAAAGGTAATACTTTTTATCACAACTGAATTACAAAATAATTATTGATTGTTATTTTGAAAAATTGAAAAATAGTATATTGTGTATCAAGGACGCGAAGAGGGGAATTGGAGCAAGTGCGAGTTACAACCTGAGTCAAGCCGAAGGCGAGCTGAGTGGAGCCGACCAAGGGCTGCTGACGAGGATTGTAACTCGGGCGAGTGACAATTGCCTTCGTGCTCATGATACACACGGTACTTTTTGTCCTATGTGCGTTAAAAATAGCACTTCGAGCATACAGCAAGCGTAGAGTGCGAAAGCCACTTGTCACCCTTTATGCTGGCACGAGAAGGGCTACTTTTAGTGCACATAGAACAAAAATGCAATTACAGCATCATCCATCACGAATAGAAATAAATGTTTAATATTTTTTGATGTTATATCCAAATCTGCAATGAAAAAATAGAAGTTCCTAGTCAAGATTTCAAAGTGATCCCCTATTATATATAGGGTGAAATGGGGTAAAAGTGAGACAAATGGGGTAAAAATGAGACGCGATAAAATCAAAATAAAGTGTATTTCTCAAATAAAATTGTTGAATATTTCTATGAAATAAAATATTTCAAATAGTTAACTTTTCGAAAATATATGTAACATTTACAGTTTTTATGAAATTTCGCTAATTTGACACTGTCTTACTTTTACCCCGTGTCTCACATTTACCCCACTTCACCCTAATCTAGATAGATCTAATATAAATAGATCTAATTTTAGCACTAATGAATAACACTTTTAAAAACATTAACACTTCATATAAAACCATTTTTTCGTTTTAACGTTAACGAAAATCTTCAATCGTCTTGGTGTGTAAATAGTGGGGACAGTCACATTTTATAAAAAAAACAGTGTATATAATGTACTAAGTATTTAGAAAATAAGTAATATAAGAATCTTTTATAAAATACATATACATCTAATTAATAACAATACAGAGAAGAACTAAAACATTTTATTGTGGCTAACTATTTTTTACAGAAGGTGTTCAAAGTGGCCACCATCAGCTTCAATACAACATTCAAATCTGCGAATTAAATTTCTGTGTGTTGCATTATATACCATTGCAGGTGTTACAGTTTCGAGTAGACTTTCCATTCGATCTATCAAATCGTTCTGATGTCGTGGGGGATGGCTATTGTAAATAAAATTTTTACAATATCCCCAGAAGAAATTGTCAACTGGTGTTAAATCAGGTGAACGAGCTGGCCATAATATATCGCCTCCATATCCAATGTATTCTACGAATTCATTTTCTAAATAAGCAACAACATTATTGCTTCGATGTGCTGGTGCACCATCATGCTGGTAAATTAATCCATTGCGAATATTTTCTGGCAAATGTTCAATACAGTCAGGTAATGTTTCTTGTAAATGCTCAAGATAAACTTGGGCAGTGAGACGTTCATTAATAGCAATTGGACCAATCTAAAATGTATTAGAAATTTATAATATTAAAATGAATTTATTGAAAGCATAAAAACTTAAAAATTTGAATCGTACAATCTTAAACACTTAAAATTGTCAAATTTGAAAGACTTAAAGTTCCAAAGGGAACATAAAGTTCTACGGAGAACATTCCAAACTTCATCATTTTTCAATTTAAAACAGGACTATATTTAATAGGGGACATTCCATGTCAAATCACTCAATTTCGGGACGACATTGCACTTAGGGTCTCCGATTTGGCTCAAACTTTGTAGACCGTTTTCTTGTCATGAGAAACGAAGGAAAATGTCCAAAAACCCCTCTA
>JABFPH010000103.1:0-11119 GCA_022817485.1 Elgonia sp. ZL-2020 | reverse complement strand
AATAAAAACAAACCTTATATAATTCATTTGAATCTCCCAAAAGTGTAGATTTGACGGATATTATTGAGAAACATCAATTGTGTTTCTACACAAAATAAATTAAAAACACCCTAACTCCGGGAATCTAGCACTGAAATATCACATTAAGTACGAGCATATTATCTCTACACCATCCAGTAATCAAATCAAGGTCACTCTGCAACAACAGCATCTCTAACAGAATTTACGATTTTAAAGATTTTAGCATCATCCGCGTACATTATCAACTCACTGTATTGTATGATCTTTGGTAAATCATTTATGAATAATAAAAATAACACAGGATTTTATATTCGAAATTAATTGTAAAATGTATACCCGTGAAAAAGTATGTCCATGCATGCCCAATTCACATAATGTATGCATGATTCATGCATATTTAATGCATGAAACATGCACGCCCAATTTGTAAACAAATCTCATGCATGAAAAATGCATTATTATTACATAGACCATGCATGAACCAGTTAGATTCTTTTCATGGGTAATTTTTTGTATGAAAAAATCAAAATTATTAATTAAATTTGAGAAAATGATAGCAAGGACCATCAAACAGGTAGAAACGTCGAAATGTAAATCTATAATTTGACGAAAAATTGTAATGAATTTTAAGTCTAAAACAGGCCATAAACTTATTTGGAGAAAAAAAATATATTTAAATTCAGTTAAATGAAGTCATATTTTTTATGCAACAGTAGAACTACTATATATGACAATTTAAATTTGATGTATTATATATGAAGTTATGCAATATAATTTTATGCAATATTTTTATAATAATCATTATGTATAGGCAGAGATGGGAAATACCATTACTCAATTGAATAATATTTATAATTTTCATTTTATAAAAAATAAATTAAAATAATTTGAAATATAAATTATTTTGTAAGTGTTCTTGAAAAAAGAACTTTTAGTATTATAATTAAAATTATTAAAACATTTAGGATAATTGTGCATTTTACAAGAAAAGTAATTGAAATGTAATTAAATTGTAATTACCCATCATTTTTTATGATAAAGTTAAATTATTCATTCAATTTCATAAATATAAAAGTCCAAAAACATTATTAATTCATAAAATGTATAAAATCTACAGTAAATTTTTATAATTGATCTATCTATGTATGTATGTAATTAATAATTAATTATTGAATTTATTATAGTGTAAAAATTATGAATAATTTTTTAGTTAATAATATATTATTATTTTCATTTATTGATCCAGTGTTAAAATAAAAACTAAATAATAATTAAAATTCATAAAATAGTCACACGTATAAACATTTTTTGCGATTTCTGTTTAATTTTTACAAAACCTTGTCAAGAATTATAATTAAAATGCAATTATTTATAAATAATAAAATCTTTACTCATTTATGTATCATAAAAACTATTGTTACGTCCTAGTGACGTAACTAGTTTAGGACAGAGCTCACAAGTGAGTTGCCCCTAAGGATCTCTGAGGGATGGGTTTAAGTAAACAAAAGAATAGAAAATTATCAAATCAATCTAATTTTATTCCACGATAATTACATCATCATCATCTTCAGTCTGGTCTGAATCATCCCTGTAGGCCGGACTGACGGGGGCGTAACACGGTGATGAGCACCTCGGTGGAGAGTAAATACTTGAATACCTTGGATCGGCCCTTGGGTGTGGGGAGGAAGGTCGATTCAGGCTCGTGAAACTTTCTTCAGAATCAGATTCCGAGGTTGCGGATGAATTGTCCTCGTTGAAAAAGAGGTTACATACCTTTTGAAAATTGGTGGGGAGGGATAAGATGGCTTTAAGTTCAGCCAGTTTTTCTGGTGTTAAATTGAGAGGATTTGGAAAAGGATCTGGTAAATGGGTTATGTGATTATTTATGGTATGAGTGTTATTGGAATTGGTAGTGGTGTGAAGGGAATTATCGATGGAATGATTAACGGAAATTTGAGTAAGGGAGATTTTAATTAGCTTCTTTTTCAAACGGGCCAACTTATTACGCTTAACCTTTTCGGGTTCGACTGAATTTAAAATTTTGTCTAGTATTCCATCATATTCAGGGGAGCTAGTTTCCTCTAGCCTACTTCTAACATCTCGAGTTAGTCTCGCTAAGGACATCTACCAATAACAACATTTGAGTTTAAATTAGAAATGTATAAAAACTTAATAAGGTTTATAGAAAAGGAAAGGTGGATAAATTGATAATAATATTTCAGGAAAATCGAACTAGTCTATTTTAAATAAAACGGAATGAAATAGAAGTTGACTCACATTAATAATGAGCTTTAGTGTCAATAAAACTAAGTCTCAGATAAACTTTACTTTTCAAGCTTTAGGCTATGGTAGACCATGAGTCGTACACTTAAAGATCAAATGTTTATTGTAAACCTGATTCTCAATTTTATTGTAAAGTTAAATTTAATAGCAACTAAATATATCGATTCTATCCAGACTTTGGGTTAAACCTTGGCTTAACCATCCAGACTTATATGAAAAGACTTCAGCTAAAATTGCTATCAATTTGAACTTTCAAATTGACACTAGTGTACAAAAAATTGTTCTACCTTGCGTTGAAAACTGCTGCTGTTGTAGTGGTCCAGGAAGAAGCTTCAGGAAATTGGTGGATCGACACAAGTAGAAAACTCTTTTTGCTTCTAATACTAATTTATTTCCGAACGAATTGTACAAATATAATTACACTCCGAATTAGGATAATTTAATTTCAACGCACAACTATTTCAAGGTTAACACGAAGAACTACTGGACGGATAGAAAAGTCGCATAGATCTCTGTAGAAAATGACTACTCTAGGCTGCAATTGTTAATGCTTTTATAGCAATAATTGATGTCACGATTGACGTCAATAATTTAATGAGTTATTTGATTTAGTGTGGCATGATTTTGATAAGTAGTCACGAATCATGCGATGCTTGATACCAAAGTATCGAAAGATCGCTTTTCTTGGAAAACCGATAAGTTTAAGTTATTTTTCAATGTTTGGAATTTTTAGGTTAATCGTTTTTACTCTGAAATCTGACGGAGTGTCATGCATATCAAGATGAGCTAAAAACGAAATTGATGTCAAATGTATCAATTTTCATGCTAACGAAATAATAATAATATAAATATTCTGAATAATGTTAAGACATTAGATTGTAATTGAAGCAATTACGCTTAGTTACTTTCGTAACTAATTATCCATTCAGGGCTTAAAATGAATTTGTTTTAGCTCTGTAATTAAAAGAATGTGGATCAGCTGAAAGCTGGTCCTACATAACAACCCCCGATTTTTTAGATTGAACATAAGCTTTAGAAATGATTACTGTTCAATCTCATGATTCAGGTATCGGATGTAATTCCAAACAAAGAAATTTATTTTAAGATCGTAATTGCCTTAAGTGAAAAAGGTGCTCATTAAATTATGTACATAAGATTATCGAATTATAACTAACACTTAACTTGTATCGTAGTTGCATAAAATTAACGGATATATGTATGTATACATCAGTTTCTTCATGTTGAATAACTTTTGTTTCGCAAAACTACGAGAGGGGCTAACAAGGATATCGCTCGCAACCTTATCTAATTTTATAGTGCATCTTATTTATGAGTTTAATAATTCAAATTGTTTAGAAATCCAAATATTTTAATTATTCTAAATTCAAAAATATCAATTATTTTCTTTTGAGAAAATAAATTGTTGTTACGTAAATTATGTGGATTATCTGTCATATAACACATGATTTCAACTTAATATTATGGTATTTGAGTTCGCAATTTTAAAATTAAATATTACTGTCTTGTGTTAAAATATATGTCGATTATTTCATGATGTTAAACAATTTGGTAAAAAATTACTTAATAGTAAATATTAAAAAGAGTTTCACATGAAATTATATTAATCATCCTGTCTGAAAAAGTGGATAGATTTTTCCAAAAAATAAACTGGATGGCCTCATCCTGTTTTCCAGGTTAGACTCAGGATTCATATGGTTGACTTTTCATTTGGATAATTGGCATTGAATGGTGTAAAAATCCTCCTTTTTCTCACAAGAAGGACATCAAGTTGGATGTGTATCATGAGTTGGTGTAGAATACTATCATTTTTCAGAGGATGCTACTGTTTCACATACTATCTATTTTTAACCCTTTTTAATATTGTATTTGTTTGAGGATATCATTTTCATTTTTTCCTCATATTCTATCCTCTAAATATGAGGGTTTTATTCGATTTTGAAAATTCGCAAATGTCATCAATTTGCAGGACTCTCGTGAATTATGAACGTATTTATTTATAATTAATTATAAGAATTAATAAAAAAAAAAAAAAAATAAACTGGACAGTTAGTCATCCAATTAACAAATTAAAGTATTTTTTATTTATCTCAGATATTAGTCATTTATTATCGTTGATAGTTATTACAAATTAATGTGTTTAGAAATCTGATGATGTATGTATTTAAAAGTTTATTTCAATAACTCTTGTTTTTATGGAATTTTATCAAAAAATTTTGATTAAAATCTTTTCTCTCTGTTTTATTTTACTCATTTTGTATTAATTAAGGTTAGAGTCTACAATTCATTTAATTTTTATGATTCATATTTTGTCTCTTGTTATTGAATATTCTCACTTTCAATATTGTTATCTTATTTTTTAATGTATTTTCGTTTATATATATAGAGGTTGTTTTAGTTTGGAAAAGTCATTATTTGGTAAAAAATTTATTATACTGCTAAAAAATCTCTATCTTTGAAGGAACCATGTCTCATGCTAAATTAATTGAAGAGGCTAAAGTATACTTGAGAGACATGGGACTACGTACTGAACAGGAGAACTATACTCTATCTCTGAGTTTAAAAAGGAAGTTTTATGAGGTATATTATTTTTTGATTATATTGATTTTACAAAACTATACAAATAACTTTTGTTTATTTTCTTTATTATTTTTATTTTTCAGCTTGGTGGACGGTGCTATACCTGTTTTATTGACAGGATTTTATTTAATAATGTTTTCATGATCTGCGATTTCTGTTTTTAAATTAAGTTGAAGTTGTGGAATTTTAGTATGTAATAAACTATACTAATTTTGAATGTATTTCTCAGTTACTATCCCTTAATATGAATTTTCATTACTCATTTCAGTATAAAGATGTATAATTGAAGTTATTAATATTAGTATTATTATTTTATTTATTGTTGTTTTATTGTCTTAAATTGTTATCATAAATTTCGATTTAATGTCTATCTGATCTCAAAAATCACTTACATATTCACTTATTAAAAATTATTATTATTATTTTTTTATTTCATTTTATTTTTAATTAAGTTTAATAATTATCCTAATGACTATATATCGATATCATTTTGTTATTTCTCTATATATTTTTTTTTTACTTAATGAATATTTAATTAATAAAAGTATTTTGGCTTAATTTATTTTAATATTATTTTTATTGTATATATTTTTTATTAATTTATTATTTTAATTAATCAAATTTATTTTATTTATCTTAATACTATTTAAGATTATTTTATTTAATTTTTTTTTTATATTATGTTTCAATTCTCATTTTTCAATTGGTTTAAATTAAATTTTACTTTATGAAGTCGTTCGACTACTTAAAAATATTATTTTATTATCTTAAATTTATTTTTATATTTTCTTAATTAGACTATACTAATTCTGAATGAAAATGTATTATTATTATTATTTATATATTTTATTATTATTTATTCTTTTTTTAGTTTGTATTAATTATCAATTAATCTTCTTGTTTAAATTAACTATTATGATTTTCGGAGTTTATTATTATCAATAAAAAGTATTTTATTATTAACATTATTTTTTTTTTATCTTTTTTTTTTATTAAATCGATTTTAAATTTCAAAAGTATTTTTATATTATTTTTTTTTTATATTACCAATTTTTAAATCAGTATGTAACTGTAATCTGATATTCGATTACATTTATTTTTGTATGGATACTTTGGTTAACCTTGCCTCTTCTTGTGGGATACATTCTTGAGCTTCGTCCATCTCGTATGTCTGCCTAGAGTTTTTATCGTGTCGTCTATGAACCCACCAATTAACGCAAGCTGTCCAAGGTGCACAGAAATATTTGAATGAAAATGAGTAATGGTTTCTTAGAGTAAAGATATTGATTACGGTAGTAAATATCGTTTTTATGCAATTGTATAGTATGATAGTCATTAGTATTCCGGCACTAATCATACCATACTTAGTATATTTATCCCAAAATCTATTCCACATATTGTTTGCGGATTCTTCTATGTATTCGGGATCGATTATTTGGTTTAAGATAGATCGGGGGATTGGACCATTTTGTCCAGTGACGGTCATGGCAAGATTACTAACGATAGCATTTCTTTCAGATGGGAACATGATATCTGTGCGATATCTTTCCAAGTCTTCACTTGAGTAAATTCCGCTATCTGCTAAATGAGCTATTGATTCGTATGTCCATGTTCGTTCTAAAGAAGGGGTTAACATATTGGGGTCTTTGGTTTCCGTAGGATTTGGGAGGAATTTATACCAGACATCTCCTATTTTGAAAGTACTTGCTAGTACTGTGTTACAGGGGATTTTGGTACCTATTTTTCTCAGGATTTTTGTTCGAGGTGTTAAGAAATAATCTGCTCCATCTCTCTCAACAGGTAATTCATTATAACACTCTTCGACACGCCTGATTTTTATGGGGACAGGAATGCATTTGGCAATAATTATAACATCTCCAGAATTAATAGCCATATACCCAGGACCATCCATAAGGTTATAGGCAAAATGGTCAGGGAGAATCATGGCAATGCTTAGGGAATTTTTGATTATTTTCTGTTCTAATTTGCACTTGTGCAACAAGAAATCCCGATATAACGTGTCAAACTGTTTTCTTATATGGTTTTCCAAATACAAAAGTTTAGTATTTGTATATAAGATTGTGTCTAGATTTTTTATATCAAAGCTTTCTTGTGCAGGGAACATGCTCTCAGTAACAAAAAGTTTAGGGTGTTCTGTGAGATAAATAGGGTGACCACAGACAATTATTTGGCTTTTGGTGACCAATGCAAAAGTTGTTGTACTAGTGGTAACGCTATACAGAAGTTGCTTAGTTGGAGATTGGGTAATGATTTTGGTTGCAGGACCATAATATAAACGAGCATATTTGTTGAAATTACAAGGATCAGAGGGCGTTCTCTTCCAAAATGAATTGCCCCCCTCAAAATCTAAGCATGATTCATCTTTAAGATTACAATTTATGCCATTGAATTTGATCCTATTTTGCTCTAAATCTATATGTCCCGTAAAATCTCTCAACGTGAGTGTAAAAGTTCCCTGAACTACAACATTAGACCAGTGCCCGAAATTGTCACGGTAAGTTGTCCCTATACAATCTCCCTTTTGTCCAATATGTCCCGCGAACGTTGCACTAATTGGGGTGGAACTATTGGATTTAATGTTAGAGAGGGTAGTGCCAAATAAATGTGCAGACCCGGTTGTATGTATATTCATACATGTTTGGCGATCGATTTCATGGATATAAGACTGAACTCCATTTTCGATTACACTAACATGCGAATGCATTCCACAATAATAAACGGTTCTAGAAACCTCTACCTTGCATTGAAAAACATGGGTATTGTGAAAATCTATCAATTGCAATAATTTTACGTGGACTTTTACATTAGTTGACCTTGTTTCTTTAATTTCGCAATCTCCAATACTTTCAACTGAGATTTTGGTAATATTCGCATTTGTTGCACTACAATCATATCCTATCAAATCTTTCCCATTAGAAACCATTATCAATGAAAAAATAACCCAAAGGATATTCATCCTGCTGTAACAAATAAGAATCTAATTGTCAGTTATATTAATGTATATAATTAGTTTAAATCAGTTATTATTAAGTGTCTTTAAATTATCTTAATTAATTGTATGATGTGGTTGTCTTAATTAATCTATTCAATTATTATAATTAATTTTTATTAATTGTTTTAGTTATCTTAATTAAATGTGTAGATATTTTAATTAATTTGTACTAATTTGAAATTAATTAACTATAGATTTATTGATATAATGTTTATAATATTTTTGAGTATTTCCATGTGAATCAATTTTTTCTCTCAAATGAACATTAGGATTGTTTGGCTTTGGACGAAGTTTTGTAAAATTTTTTAAACACATTCTGCAATCTGAAATTGGACGAATATGAAATAATTGTTTTTGGCACATGAAACAATTCATATCTTGAATATCCTTTTCTACATGAATTGCGTGATATTTTTTCAATGTGTCACCCATCATAGCACATTCATAACTCCCACAAGAATATTCGGGCCTAGAAACTGCAAATTTCGCATCTTCAGAAGCAAGATTTACACAATAAAGATTTGAATCTTCTTTCAATACTTTTGAAATTGGTAATATTGAATGAGAATGTTTCAATCTATCTGCTGATACAATTCTCGATTTATTATTAATTAAAATATTTATTTTCTTATCATCTAATACATCAAGTATTTCATAAGGTCCTGAATAATGATCACTAAATTTGCCTGTTTTATTTCCGGATTTTAAAAACACTTTATTTCCTACTACAAATTCTTTTGGATTAATATTTTTATCATAATATATTTTTGATTTTTCTTTAGCTTTAATTAAACTTAATCTAGCTTCTTTTTGTATATTATGTAACCTAGTCATTAATTTAATTAAATAGTCATCATATGTGTCTAGACGTTCATTTTTATTTAAGGGTAAGTGAGATGGCAAAATTGCAACTTTACCAAATACCAATTCGTATGGGGTTCGCATAGTACCTTCATGAATACTTGTATTATAACTGAATAAACATAGATTTAACCAATTATCCCAATCCGTATCATCTTTCAGATAGTGTTTCAAATACTCTATCATGACATGATGAGATCGTTCTAAAGAACCATTGGATTGTGGATGAAAGGCAGTAGTTTGATATTGTTTTATTTTCAATTTTTTGGCTATCTGACTCATTAGTTTACTAACAAAATTTCGTCCTTGATCAGTCAGAACAGATTTTGGAGCACCATATATACATACAAATCGTTTAATGAATGCCTCTGCGGTTGTAGCTGCAGTTGCATCTGGAATTGCTACGGCGACTAAATATTTTGTTAGCAAACATTGCATGGTTAGAATGTATTTATTATCATTTTCAGTTATTGGTAAGGGTCCCACTATATCTAAAGCGATTTTTTCAAAAGCTCCCCCTGGTGTATCTGTTATTGCCATGGGTTGACGGGTTCCTTTCCTAACTAATTTTCTCAATTTGCATGATAGACATTGTTGAATGAATGTTTCTATTTCATCCTTCATATTTTCCCAGAAATAATTTTGCCTAATCCTATTAAATGTTTTATTAATTCCCTTATGACCTCCTATTGCACTACAATGATATTCTTCAATTATATCATATCGCTGATTTATGGGAGGTATAACGACTTTATTTGTACATATTGTTACTTGACAGGCTTTATTTGTAAATTTTTTAAGAATATAGTCGTAAATTTGGTTCCAATTAATACCGTTTATTTCATCAACTTTGGCTATTGAAAAGGTAGTAATTTCATGTTCCACAATCAAGTTATAGACCTTTTTAATGCAATATTTAATCAATTTCCATGCATTTCTCCTAGCAATTTCATTTGAATTATCATTGATGCATAATGCATAATGATATTTTGATCCTTTTTTCAAAAAGTTAACATTCCCCAAGGATATCTTATCAGGAAATTTAATTCCTTTTTTATTTAAACATTCTGAATTTTGATTTTCTATTCCTCGTCCGTTTGTATTTACAAGGAATATTATATTATCCCTTTGCATAAATAATGGATCTCTAGTTTCATTAATATTTTTTGTTAATTTTGTAATATATGAAGTTTCATTTTCTTCATCTGAATTGTCATCAAATTCGCAATCATTTATTATTTTATTTTTCTTCCAGGGTAGATTATTATCTCCACTGGGCTTCCAAGAGGGATTATCGTCCTCTCTGGGATTATTATTTTTCTTCCAGGATAAATTTTCATCTTCTCTGTGCTTCCAGGAGGGATTATCGTCCTCTCTGGGATTATCATTTTTCTTCCAGGATAGATTTTCATCTTCTCTGTGCTTCCAGGAGGGATTATCATCCTCTCTGGGATTATTATTTAAATTGGATTTAGAATTTGGATTAGGATTGGATATTTGATCGGATATTACATTGGATATTTCATTGGATATTTCATTGGATATTTCATTGGATATTTCATTGGATATTTCATTGGATATTTGATTGGATATTTCATTGGATATTTCATTGGATATTTGATTGGATATTTCATTGGATATTTCATTGGATATTTTATTAGAATTGAGTTTTGATTTCAATTCTTCATTTCGATATCCCTTAGCGGGGATTTCATCATGTCTTGTTAGAGATGTGTGATCTGTTGCCACATCACATTTTTCCCTTTCATTATTTAATTTTTTATGCTTTTTATTTAACTTTCCTTCAAGATTTTCCCGATATTGTTTTCCCAACGAGGTTGGTCTTCTAATTCGCTCTGATCTTCTGACAATTTGAATTGGATTTTTAGTGATCTGTTCAAATTTATCTCGATCTATCGGATTTCTTGACAAGGCATCTGCATTGACATTCTTTTTTCCTGCTTTGTATTCGACATTGAAGTCGTACTCTTCCAACTTCAAACGCCACCGCGTCAGCCTTGAAGTAGGATCTTTTGCTTCACGCATCCAAACTAACGGCTTATGATCTGTGACAACGGTAAACTTTCTGCCATAGAGATATGGTCGAAATTGACTTACACAATAAAGAATTGCTAAAGCTTCCTTTTCATAAGTACAATATCCTTTTTCGGCCGAATTTAAGGATCTTGATACATATGAAATAGGCTGATCTTGGCCAATTTTGCCTTGGCTCAAGATACCACCAATAGCATAATTCGAAGCATCAGTTGTCAAGATAAATGGTTGTTCGAAATCAGGATATCTCAAAACGGGTGCTTCACAGAGCTTTTGCTTTAAAGAATC
>JABFPH010000102.1:0-11247 GCA_022817485.1 Elgonia sp. ZL-2020 | reverse complement strand
CAAAACCTCACTATCGACCCTCAAAACAGAGCGAAAAAGGTAGCGTTTTAGATGCAGATATTGAAAAAAATATCGTGTGCACCACGGGACGAAAACGCTTTTGCCAACTCGTGCAGTGCCAGCTCGTTGGCAAAACACCGTTTTACGCCTATTCTGAGACACCCTGTATAATCTGAAAATGATATTAATCATCTAAAAAATAATGCATTTTCACATTTTTGATAAAAATTCACGCCAACAAAAAAAATTCCTAGCATAATTCCCGTTTTGCTCCCTAATTTCAGGGAGCAAAACACGACTTTGAGTGCATTAATGATTCAATATTTTTATTTAGTGAAACACTGAATTAAAATTAAATTCACAATATTTCACTATTATTTAATTTTTTTTTTTCGTGATTTTACATTATTTTACTGTGGAATGGCTTAAATGGGGTAATTAAAAAAGTTGCAAAATTGTTGGATAATGGAAAATTTGACTAACGGAAAAAGGTTGCAGGAAAAAAAATGTTCAGTGGAAAAACTGGTAGTGGATTTAATTACCAGTGGAAAAACAGGTGGTGGAAAAAATAGAGTGGAAGTAAATGAATGGAAAAAATAAAATGGAAAAACTGTCTCCCTACCCCTTATTATGCTTTCTGTTCATGTGGTTTTTACGTAAAAAATTACTAAAATATGTTAAAAACGACCCATTAAAAAATTTAAATAATTTAAACAAAATGTAATATTTTTTAACAAATTATATGACTGTTGAAAGATTATTGTCAAAGGTTTCAGAGGACATATTTTTTTTGTAGTATGTAGAACCAAAGATATATCTCTTCAATTTTGAACATAGTAAAACAAGTGTGTTCAAAAACTTTCTGCCGGTGCTGTATTCATTCGCATTATATTATAGGTTTTATTGAATTTGATTATATTTTATGTAAATTATTATCAAATTCTTTTTATATTTAATTGAAATGAAAATATAGGCCAATCATTGATAAACGGGCCCATCATCGTACGTTCTATTGTGTCAAAATTTCGTTAAAGTATTTCGATTACAATTTACAAAATCTTAATAATTGTACAATTTTATTTGTCTATTGTAATGGTAAAATTCACTCAAAGGGTTGAAAATTATCTTATTGCAATTTATCATTGTTTCCAACAATTTTTTTTAATATTTTGCACATAGGTTAATTAATTAGTAGCAATAAAAAAAAAACGGAATACCGTGATCTCGAGATTATTAAAATAATTTCGAAACTGTTGTTAAAAAACATAAAACATTTTTTTTATTAAAAAAATGTTTATTTTTATTATAAAAATCACATGATTAAAAAAATTTTTTTTTTAAATAAAAAGTATTGCCTAAAAAAGGTTGTAATTGATCATAGATACTTTTGCGTTGAGGAAATAAATTTTTTTTAATTTCAGATAATATTTTTAATATAATTTCGTTACATTTGCAATTAAGTTATACATTTATATAATATATATCATCTTTTTTTAATGATATTTGTTTCATTATTGTAACAAATTAATCACTGATAATATGACAGTAATATCTTAAAATATGAAATAAGTAAATATTTGAAAATATGTAATGTGTAATTTCACTGAAAATAATTTTTTTGCAAAAATATAAAAGATTCTGGTTCATGTTTTTTACATTGTTTACAGAAACCTTGCAGAAATATTATAATAATGTATAAATATTTATAACTTTTTTATATTTATTTTTATGTATTTATAAATATTAAAAATATATAAAATCTTATTTTTTCACATAATCTGATTTTGCCGATACATACACACATTTTTTTAATATAAGTACTCTATATTTTACAGTTCACTCAGTACACTTTTTGACGTTTAGTAAATATATATGTGACTCATTTTAAAAAAAGGTTATAATTTATTTTGTAAAAAAATGTTCTCTACATTCTATACAATTTAACAAGTTGAAGAGCCGCGTTTGTATATATATATTTATATACATATATATATATACATATAAGAGTGTAATATATATATATATTCCTTTTCTATCTGATCTGATCAACTTGTTAACTTAAATTATCCTTTCTTCTAATTTTCATACTTGATTGGAATTGAAGATTTACTCGCAAATTAAAAGGTTATTTTAGTCTTTTTAAATTTTACTTAGATATTTTAATGATATAATCTTACCGGTATATTGAAGACGAACTTAATTTCCAAATTGTTTACGTGATATATATTTGTCTAAATAGCTGATAATATTTAACATTTGTTATGCGCGAATATACTTTGCAACAATTTCACAAAAACGTATAGCATCGATAGCGTTGTACCATATAGGTTAGGAGGATAGGTTATACTTATTATGGCGCTGTGGTGGCAAGAAGCATAACTAGAAATGATATACCGTGAATAATTTTTAATTATAAAATTAAGCTGTATATTTGTATATTTTTTATTATAAAAATAAATCTTTCAAAATAGTAAAAAAATTATTTTTCTATATTCAAATTATATGCATTAATAATAATTTATGCAAACGAAAACAAATTTTTAAATTGTCTAATTTTAGCGCGCGTTCATAAATAAGTTACTATACTGGATGTTCGTAAAACTAGTATGATTATGATAAAATCTCTCTAAAACATAAAAGTGTATTGTTGAAAATCATTTTTGCACGTAAATTTTTTTTGTAATTTGTGAGTTTTACTGTTTCATACCATACAAATATTAGCAACAAATACTTGTTATTACGTAAAATTGTTACTCATGAAATATTGTGCTTGTAAGTATATATAAGTGAAATAAAATATAGATTTATAAAAATAATAAACAATATTGGAAAACTTAGACTTATCAGCTAAGACTTCGTTGAATGAATTTGAGAAAATTGTCATTTTCTCAAAATTGTTGTCATGTCTAACGTAAATTAATGCTTGATATTATAGTATTGTTACTATATTTTTTAGTTATAAAATATTTTTAAAAAATTGGTTTATATATTGTTGTTGTTGTTTTCTTTAATGGCTACAGGCTGAGTGAATTAATGCCGAACGCCAGAAATTGGTTTATATATCTTGTTTAAAAATTATTGGTAATTTTAAATTACCTGACAAAAAATTTCAGATCTCAATCTCGGTATAAAAAATATCGTTTATACCATAAACTGAGAAAAAAATCCAGCAAAAACTGTAGAATCTGTTATCTAGGTTCTGCCGTTGAAGGACAACCATGGTATAAACATTAAAGAAGAAGAAAGATAAACATACATTGTTTTCATCTATTTTCTTTTCCAATGTTTCAATATTATTGGTCCCTCAACATTTTTTTCTCGGTGTAGGAGCAAGTGCCCTTGGTACAAAGTGTAATAATTAAATGATTCAATTCCATTATTTCTTTTATTTCAATACACAAGAGCTGAATTCGTATTTAAATTTTTAAAACGATATATTTTTTTATTGTCATTCCATATGAGTGCGACAAGTTTATACTTTTTGCACATATACGATAAAATTCATCTTGATATGTATTGAAAATAATTTGTCTTAATATATGCAATTTCTAATGTTAAATATAATTTTTGAAAATATCCGACAACTTTTTTTTCTTTATATTTATATATTTTTCTTTTCTTTAACTAAGCTGCGGTTTTGAAATTAACCTTCGCTTTATATTATATTAAATATTTTAATTTTTATTTAAATTAAATTAAATTAAAAAAATATTATATAAATATATGCGACATTACATTGTATACAAATAACTTTTATTGTATTATTTAATTTTAGGAAAAAATAAATAAATAAAAAGATGACGCAAGACTGTGACAAATTCTTTGTGGTACACTTCGAAGACAATGGCGTGTTAGTCGTACCTGACTCATGGTTAGTGGAGGATACAATGTGTGTATATCCAAATTATAAAACAAATGCAAAAATTCGGCAGGCTATTGAAAACTTCGAAATTCCTAACCATAATTGGAATTTGTATGACATAAAAAAAATTGTTGGAAAGTATGGTGAGTATAAAAATTATAAGTTTGAAATTAACACATATTTATTTTGATAAATATTAAAATTTTTGTTTTTGATTGAAATATTCTTTGTTGAATTTCAAAATAGTTACCATGGTCAAACTTAAAAAAATATCTACTGTTCAAGTACCGAAAACAGTTCTTTAATACTTTTTTCATAAAAAATATTGAATTCTCTTTTAAAAATAATTTCCTTAGTTCTCAAGGATTTGTAGAACAATTATTATTTTTGAAGTTTGACCACAGTAATCTATTTTAAAATTTAATAAAAAATATTTTAATCAAAGAAAGGATCAAACATTTAATAAAATAAAAATATGTGAATTTAAAACTTGCCATTAACTCTAAAAAAAAACCGAAAAATTGCTTATATTCTTAGAACGGTCGTTGAAACATAATTGTTCTTATATTCTTATAATTTATTATTGAATATGAAAACATATGTTTAAATATGATAAATAAATTAAATCTACAAAGAAATTTACTCTCTTTTATTAGTCACATGATTTTATTAAAACTAACAATCTATACATAAAGAAACCGCCATCAAATAAGTACTTTTTTGTCCATTACTTTTTCTGCATTTTACGAAATACTATAAATTTCGTCCAGCATAAAATTTTTAATTAAAAAAAAAAATAAATAAATAAATAAAATATCGTAAAAACTATTTCAAATATAATAAGAAGCCTTTTCATATTAAAAGTGCTTGATTTTACAGGATACATAGTTGTTAAAATTGCAATTGATAATTTTAAATCCTGAAAAAAATCTTTTGTCTTATTTTAGACGTTTTTTATTTTTATTAGCACCCTCTAGGGTGAAAAGGGGTAAAAGTGAGACATATAAGGTAAAATGATGAGATGCGATTAAAGGAAAACAAATTTTATTCCTCAAATTAATTTGTTAAATATTTTTATAATAAAAAAATATATAAATAATATTATAATAGTTAAGATAATTAACTTTGAAAAAATATGTGTAACATTTATCTTTTTCTTTAAAATTTCGCTGATTTTACATCTGTTTTATCTTTCTTTTTAACATTTTATTTTTACTACGTGTCTCAAAATTTACCCTATTAATATTACTCCATTTAAGTCATGTTTTATCAATATCTGTAGAACATAGATTGTAATTATTTAATTATTACAGGTTATTTTAGCAACTAATTGTAGTGGAACGAAAATGTTACATTCCGTGTTGAAAAAGTATGACTAACATATAAGTGGCTTCTGGGTAAATTTTCTGGACATATTCTGGATAAAATTTAATTCAGAGACATTGAAGAACTCTGAAAAAATGTGTGAAAAACTCTGAAACCAATTCCAAGATATTTTTATACCTCGGACTCGTTCTGAAATACTTTTCCGGACAGTTTCGGGGCGAGAATATTTAAGATCTCGTCCTCGGTATAAAAAACATCGTTCCCACCTCGAGCGCAAACGCCTAAAATATACTAATATCAAACTTTCTTCATAGTTTTATTTTTATAAGCGTTGTGAATTGTAAATTAAAAAGAAAAGAGTCAAAATTTTTTTGTAAAATTATTACAAAACATTTGATAATTTTTAAATTATATTTCAGATTCGCTTGAAAAAGCAGAAAAAGCACTTGATTTATACTTGAATGAAACAGAAAGTGACAGCATTGAATTAACTAAAGATAGTAGACACGAACGTGCTAGAAAAAGATATTCCTCATTTGAACTTGACCATAGATCAACTACTAAACAACATGAAGATACTTTATTACCACCAGTATTATGTAAGAAATTTTGCGACACAAATTGGTAGTCGGAGACATAAAATCCTTTTAAAAAATTTTCAAAAGAATTTTGAAGAAAATAAATTATTTCATTTCAATTTCTTGTAATTAAAATAAACTATGCACGTCATTAAGATTTATAGTGATTTTAGATAAAAAATTTTGAATTTCTAGATAAAATTTACGTATATTCATAAAAAAAACATAATTTTATGTAGGTCTTAAAATATGAGTGTAGCGCTCAAAAGTATTTTGACAAAATACATTTAACTTTTACATTGATTGTCAAAATACTTTTGAGCGCTACTGTATGCAAATAAATAATAATAATTTAATATCTTTGAATTATAGTAACAAACTCTACGAAGCAGTTATCACAATCGAAGAATTTTTCATCTGGAACTGAACTTCGAACTTCATGTCAACAAACGGAAAGCTCTACTACAAGCTCTACCAAACAGTTATTACAAGCGAACAGTTTGTCATGTGGAACCAAACCTCGTACATCATACAATCAAACAAAAGTAGTTGATACAAAGAAAAAGTTAGAAGAATCACGAAAGCAACATTTTCAAAGTAAGAAAAGGTCTGTGAATACGGAACATTTAGAAGAAGAATACCATAACAATGATAGCGATGATAACGGTTACACAAATTATTCTGGCGACAATTATAATAATTACGAAGATGATGAAGATGACAATGATGAAAATGATTTTG
Organism: Elgonia sp. ZL-2020; assembly: GCA_022817485.1. NCBI lineage: Eukaryota > Metazoa > Arthropoda > Insecta > Hymenoptera > Scelionidae > Elgonia > Elgonia sp. ZL-2020. Next base: position 4,740 of record JABFPH010000102.1, on the reverse strand, counting down.
ACGAAGATAACAATGACGATGATGACTATGACGAGGATGAGAATAATGAAGTGGTGGAAAAAGGTATAGGATGTTTTAATCTTGATGAATCAACTAATTTTCTAGAGAATTATTTTTTGAATACGTTTCGACTTATGCTACTTCTTGTAACTTAGTTTTTAACACTGTTTTTATTAATTATTATTTTTGTACAGCTTGATTTTATAAAAATAACGAAGAAAGTTTTTATATCCTAAAACAGAAATAGTATTTTGTAGTTGAGCTAGGCATTAATTGTGTTTTTCGAACCGATACTACCGGACAAAGGTGGAACTAGAGGGCTAAAAATCCATCTTTGTAATCCTCCGGGATTACTGAAAATCTCTGAAATGCTGAAAAATGTCCAATTTCGATAAATTTTCAGTGTTTTTGATTTTGTTTAACAAAGTCTAATATTACAAAAATTATAAAAAGAAGTATAAAATAATACTACTGTAGTATAGTAAATAAAAATAACGTTTTTTTTTTTTTTTTTTTTTTTTTTTTTTTTATCTCTTTTTTTTTATTTAAAACTTTTCCACAAATTTTTATATACAATAAAAAAATTCAAACCTATAAACTCTGTCAAACTTGGCCTATTTCTAAATGCTTCTTAGAAATGTTAAGCATGATTTTTTTAGCAATATGCAGTGTGTAATATTTTTACCCTTATTTAAAAACACCCAAGTTAGGTGTGATTTCGTATAAACGTTTTTGAATGTATATAAATTTGCAAAAAGAAGTTGGATGTAATCAATAGAGTGTATAAATAATCATACACTCAACTTTAATTTATTTTTGTATAAAGGTACACGAGATGATGATAATATTAATCATTTTTTTTCGATTTCTATTTAATATCATATTTTAAAAAATTATTCAATCTTTGGATAGTCTCTTAATTTCTGAAATAACATATTTCAAATAAAAGAATGTTTTTTTTACCCTCTAGTTTCACTTTTATCATATTTTCGGTTCAAAAACAGCTTTAAATATCTGGGGTGCCGGTGGCGCCCTCGACTGAAATTTACTATATTTATTTTAATGATATAATACAATAGATTCAAGAGATAAACCATTTGGAGGAACTAAATTGAGGATGCAAAAAAATTCGTCTACTTATACATCATCATTACGAGAAACCGAATCTTCTCTCAATAAACGAAAATCAGTGTATACAAAGCAAACTGAACGTGATGGCAATAGTGGTGATAAGAATTTTGGTATGAGCAATAAAATAATTTAGTAAAAATTAATTTATTAAATCAGTTTTTAACGATAATAGTATTTATATTTCTTCATATTTGAAAAAAAAAAAAAAATAACTAAGAACTTTAGCGGATTAGGTATAACGCCCATGTTATGACGATTAATTGTCGTACCATTAAAAACTATAACCATAATGAACTTTTTTTTGCCTGAAAAATCAACTTTTTAAATTCTAATTTTTTCGAATTTTCATCTTATAGAATTTGTCAAAGATTTCCAAATTTTCAAATTTTTTAAACTTTAAATAAAAATTTTTTTTAATTGTCAATAATTTTTAGAGTTTCATATTTTTCAAATTTTTTAATTTTTCCACTTTTATTTCGATTTTCCTCCAAATCTTTGAAATTTATCAAAGTTTCTTGAATTTTTTAAATTTTGTTAAAAGTTTCTGAATTTTACAAACTTTCTACGTATTGAAAATTTTTTAACATTTTTGAATTTGCAATATTTTTTTCTAATTTAAAATATTAACGAAATTTTCTAAAGATTAAAATTTTTAAACGTCTTTCAATATTTAATTCTTTTAGATTTTATAAAAATTTTTAAAACATGTAAATTTTCAAAATATTTTCAATTTTTGATAAGTTGTTTCAATTTTTTAAAGTATGTCCAAATTTCAAATTATTCAAGTTTTTCAATATTTTTCAATTTTTTTATAACTTTTCATAATTTGTAAATTATTTTACATCTTTAATATTTTTATAACCTTTACCTTTTCAAATTAAATTAAACAATTTCAAAAATTTTGAATTTTTCCAAAAGTTAAAATGTAAATTAATTTTAAAAATATAGATTAATTTGTTAAAAAATGTAGATACATTATTTCTGATCTTATTATCATAATTTTTTCCATATTTTTTTCAAGTTTTGAAATTTTAAGAATAAATTTTAACATTTGCAAAATTTTTTCTATCTTTCAAAAGTTACAATAAATGTTCATTATTTAGAAAATATTTCAAGTATTGTTGAATTTTTATAGATTTTTTACTTCGATAGATACAATTATTTGATTGAAAATTCAATTCTTTATTTTCTCTGATTTTGAACGAATTGAAATTTTATAAATCAAGTCATTCGGTCGAATGACGTGGCAAGATTAGATTACATAAAGAAGAATTAGTTGTCAAATAATTTTATCAATTTGAAGATTTAAAAGACGTCAATATTTAAAAATAAATAAATAAATAAATTTAAAAAATTTTGACAATTGCTAGTATTGAATATTTTTTTTAAATTTGAAGAATATGAAAATTTTAAGAATATAAAAAATTTATAGATTTTGAATAATTCATAAATGTTTAGAAATTTATAAAAAAATTAAAATTATTTTGAACATTGGAAAATTTTAAACGTATTAAAAATATTGAAAATACTTTAAATTTCCAAAATTAAAAAAAAATTTTTTTTGTTTATGTCACATTTTTAAAAGCTTAAAGATATTAACAATTTTGAGAAAGATTGAACAAGTGAAAAAGTTTAACAAATTTGTAAAAGTTGAAAGAGTTGAAAGAGTTTTAAATTAAAAAAATGCAAAAATTTTAAATATTCTAAAAAATGTAATAAATTTTGAGAAATTGAGTACTCGAAAAATTTTGGAATTCAAAAAAATGATATTATTTTATTGACAATATTGAGTTCATCTCTTATCATAATTCATATTATTTTATTGACAATATTAAATTCATTTCGTATAAACACAGACAAATTTTTAAAATCCCAAGAATTTTTGAAATTATCGAACAACAAATTGAGTTAGTAACTCGGACATCCTATTGCCCTAAACTATAACAAAAGTACGGATACGAATTTTAAGAAATTTGAGCCTATTATTTTAATGCATGAAATGTAAAAAATTTGAATATTTTAGTAAATTTTATAAATTTAAAAAAAAATTTAAATTTAAAAATCTTAAAAAATTAAAAATATTTAAAAACTGCAAAATTTTAGGAATTTGTTAAATTAGAAAATTTTGAAAAATTTGGGGAAAAAATATAAAAAATTGAAAAGTTTGAAAAATTGAGAGATTTGAATAATCTATAGAATTTAAATATTTTCAAAATTCGTAAAATTTGAAAATTTTGTCGAATTTTTCAAAAGTCTTATTTTTAAAAGATTTTTTATCGTTACTCATTTCGCTGAGACAACAAAAATTCGCATACAGTATACGAAAAATTCTTATAATTATTAAATTTTTAACATAAATAGCTAAATTTGTCATATACTTTATTAAAACTTTTTGAATTTAAACTTTAGCACAACTTTTCTACACCAAATCAGGGTTGAATTAATATTGATTGTATAATATTAGTTGAAAGATTAATATTGATTTCATATACATATAATTAAATATTCAATATAATATTGATTCAATGTTGATATAAGAATCAGTAAATATAAATGATTTTTCTGTTAATTTGAGACAATAATGTCAAGAATGAATTGATATTTGTTAAATATTGAACTATTATTATGAAATCAATATTGATTCAGTAAATATTTTAAATATTTTATCAAGGGACGTATTCACATATCGATTGAATAATTTTGCAGCAACTAATCAATATAAAATTAATAAAATTGTCAATACTAATTGAATATTAAATAAATCATAATGTTCCCTTAAGATTAGGATAAAATGGGGTAAAAATGAGACGCGATAAAACCAAAGCAAAGTATATTTCTCAAATAAAATTTTTCAATATTTCTATGAAATAAAATTATGCAAATAATTAACTTTTGGAGAATATATGTAACATTTACAGTTTTTATGAAATTTTGCTAATTTTACATTGTCTTATTTTTTCCCCGCGTCTCACATTTACCCCAATTCACCCTATATAAGTTTTTCGATTTTACATTGTATAATTTCAAATTATATTTTTTTGCAAGTAACAGGAGTAAACATACCACACAATGATACAAGAAAAGTTGCAACTAATAGAAATGTTCAAGTTAAACCATCGACAAGCAGAGATGCAACTTCCAGTACGAATCAAAAGATGAGACCAAACATTATGCAACAGACCGTGAAAGAAAGACGAGATTACGACGATGTTTATAACGATGCTTCCATGACACAAAGAAATAATGTGAGCGGTAGGTTCATTTTCATTAACAATAAATATATATAATAATATTTGTAAATTCTGTTGGAAAATCTAAATTCATCATTAATATTACGCTTTTTTTTTTTTTTTTTTTTTTATATCATTTTTAATAGTAATTTAACATTTTTTTTTTTTTTTATTTTTTAGATTTATATTAAAATGCGTTTTTGAAAAGAACTCTTTAAAATTTCAGAATAGGAAGCGCATACGTCTGAATCCCAGTCCATGACCAAACTCCGTATCCTGCTTTGCGTTGAAAAAAAAAAAGACATCAAATCATCGAACACACGACGACTCAACCCAATCGACATACCACATATATTACTGCACAGAAACGAACATATCT
>JABFPH010000101.1:0-11308 GCA_022817485.1 Elgonia sp. ZL-2020 | reverse complement strand
TTTTAAGATTAAAATTCATATTTTGTGACTTCTTCATAAGATTTTCACAGATGCCCAAGTTAGACGCTCCGTCGGGTAATTTGGGCATTTGCAATGATTTTTATATTTGATAATTTTATACGTAAAACTTGATATTCATTCATTGAAAAAAATTTTTTTAATAGGAAAATATATTTACTGCTACAATTTTCCATTTTTGATGCTATAATACATATTAGACTTTTAATAATAACACTTTTTCTTAGGATGCCCATCATAGCCGCTTCTCCCCTAAGCTTTAAAGTCATGGAGTTAATGTCTTTTTAAAAATAAATTTATTATTCACATTAACTTGAACTAACCAGAGTGCTATTTTATGTATATAGGAGATTTTTTTTTAACTACACAAAATATTTTTTAAAACAAAATTGTAAATACATTTTGAAAATACGTTTACAGATTTCATTTAAAAAATATTTTTTTTAGTTCAAAAAATTCTCCCATATTTACAGAATAGCACTTTAGGTTAGTTTATATATAAATAATACATTAAGTTTTATTTAAAAAGACACTAACTCCGGCACATTAAACTTGAAACATCACCTTAAGATGATGCCGAAGTTATTTTATGATTTTCATTATCAATTTTACAGTATTGTATGTAGGCTTCTCAACGATCTAACTCGTCTTAGCTCGAGCAAACGTAAACGCTCGCGTTTGCTCGACATTGCATTAAACATTGTGACATTTCATTAGAAATCTTTTATCTAGAGTAAAATATATAAATTTGACACAGAATGAACTTCATTATCTTCTAGTATATTAAAATTAAATATAAAAAAATATTTTTCAGCACAATAATAAATAATAAGCCTTGCTTTTTAGATTTTTGTTCACATGGAGAACGAAAAAGCATCACAAATCTATAGTTTACAATAAAATTCACATATTTTTGGATATAAACGTATAAAATTAATGAAAAATTACTCTTTGCTCGTTAAATTATTATACAATTATTTAATTAATTTTATTTTAAAAAATTAGTAATGTCGGTAATTATCACTTCGATTTGGTCTTGCCATACTCTTTTTGATGTAACAAAACTGTCTAATTCAAATTGCAAAATAATAATAATAATAAATAATGAAAATGCCTAACAGTCATCATACCTTCATTTCTCACTCTGTCACATGATTATGGGCATCCATGAACGTGTCCCCTACTATTTTAGAGACGCGCCACGCTATACGCCAGTAATGCGATGCGATGTCACACGTACATGGCAACACGTGTTAGTTAGCCACGCCTTTGCTCACCATAAGGTTAATAAGCAGAACAGATTACAATTTTTTGTTTATGGCTCGAGCCAGCTCGAGCTCGGCGAGCAAGCGAGCACTTGACGAGTTAGTTCGTTTTTGACAATCTATTTGCTCGGCGAGCGTGAGCTGGCTCACCGAACATTCGCTGGCTCAAGTCAGCTCGTCGAGCACGCACTCGTTGAGAAGCCTAATTGTATGTTTCTTTATTTTTTATTTATATGTGAAAAAGTACTAACTTCGAGATAGTAGAAATCCGACATTGCATTAAAAATCTTTTATCCAGACTAAAATATTATATAAATTTGACGCGGAATAAACTTCACTATCTCCTAGTATATTAAAATTAAATATAAAAAATACTTTTTAGTGCAATAATATAGAATAAGCCTCGCTTTTTAGATTTTTGTTCACTTCGAGAACAAAAAAGCATGACAAATCTACAGTTTAATATAAAATTCACATATTTTTGGATATAAACGAATAAAATTACTCTTTGCTTATTAAATCATTATACAATTATTTGTTTAATTTTATTTTAAAAAATTAGTAATGTCGGTAATTATCACTTCGGCTTGGTCTTACCATAGTCATTTTGATAAAAAAAAACTGCCTAATTCAAAATGCAAAAAAAAATCAACTTATATATAAATTGTCTTTTACAGAAATCCTGTAGCCGCAGCTTATTTGAATTTCCCTTCACTTAGAACAACGTTGTATAACGAAAGATTATTATCCCTTCCTCCAATACCTGTATCGCTGGAAGATTTGAACAATGTTTTACAAAACTTCCCTCGTTATCAGGACATTTACCGCACTGGGGTATTTACAGAAAATGACGCTGCCATAATATTCTCAACTGAAGAATTATTAGCAGCATTGTCAAGAAGTGACGAGCTTGCTGCGGATGGTACATTTTCGGTAAATATCATAATAGAAGTGTGTGTTCGGACCTTAAAGCCAGAAACACTAAAATTTAAATACACGATCCCACGTGGACACATATTTTATGTACCCAAATAACAATTCTAATACAGAATTAATCATTATAAATAATACGCAAGTGTTGATATTATCGCAACAAAAAAAAATAAATAAATAAAAATTTGTTCAAATTTTTACCGAAAAAATAAAATAAAATTCAATTTTTACTGAAAAAAAAATTTTTTTTACTAAAATCTGTACTTTTATGTAGCTTGGAAATTTTATTTCATATAATTTACCCTGGTTTTTATGTTTAATTTGGTTTTTCTGGTTAATTTTAGTTTTCATGTTGTTAAAAAGCGATATGTTCTTTCATGGACTTTCCATTAATTTAAAAGTATATTTTAACATAATTATAATAATTTTGATGTATATTTTTACTAAAAAACATAGTATAATTGGATTAAATTCCAAATAAGATAAATTAATTTTATTTGATACACACAAAATTTTATGTTTCCCAGTATATATTATGTTTTCTCATTTACAATCTTCCAATTTTTTTTTGTTTTGTTTTTTTTTCATATAATTTATACTATTAATATGATTGTAAATGAGAACAAAATAAATCTTATTATTTAGGTAAAAATTGTAGATATACTTATTATCATGAGTCAAAAGATCCTAACTATTTTAACTTATAAAATTTTTCCTGAGGTTTTTATGTTTGTTTTGGTTTTTCTTTTTATATTTTATTAATTTAAAAACAAGAATGGATGTTGTCTGTCAGGTAAAATTTGATGATAATTTGATCATTATAGAACACATAAATGACTTATTTTTATTATTTTATTATTTTTTTTTATTTATTTATTAAAAACTGTGTTTTAGGCCATGCCTATTACAGTGATCAGGTTAGACCTGACCTTGTACAAATAAAAACGTAGGTTATGTTGTACTTGCGCTTGATTATAACAGGTTAAGAGTTTATGTAAATCTAAAGAATCTATAGTTATAAAACAAAATTACTAACAGCTTAGGAAATACATAGTTTTCGCGTATCAATCACATAGTGCAAATGAACGTAGTTTTAGACTAGAGTTAACAAAATAAAATAATTGTAGAACATCTTCTTTATCACTTATTTTCAATAATTCAATGATGTTTCGGTCGTTAAGGTTAGATTTCACTCTGCACGGCGAGTAAAGTGGGCATATTTTCAGTAAATGTTCTATTGTTTCATGTTGTTGTAAATTACATACTAGGCATTGTTCAAGTTCTTTAATTTTGTACGTTAAATTTTTTAATCTTATAGTGCATTCATTTCGACCTGCAAGTCGTAATTGTGCCAGTACACTTATTTTTATTATTATCTTATTAATATTGGGATCTTTCCCAATATAAACGTAAAAATGAATTATAAACCCAGGATAAAATTTGTACATAAAATTAGTCAATTTTTTGTCATTTATTGAATATAAAAATCATTTGGTTTGAATTTAAAATTCAGAAAAATATAAAAAAGGATTGAAATATTGTTGAAAAATGCATTATATATGTATTTTGTTATGATAAATAAATATGAAAATCTTATCTTAAAGTTAAAAATTTTTTTGAATTTTAAAATTCAAAAAGTTCTAAAAACAAATAAAACAAAAATGAAAAATATGTCATTATAGTTGTATTGTGTTCAGAAACACGTCATTTATGGATATACTACAATTATTTTTTTAACTTCTTATAAAGAAATAATTTGTTCCTACGAAATTAAAAAAGGATCCCTTAGGGTCGCATTTTTCCGATACAATTTTCTTCTTGCAATTTTGATCCATTTTAACAAAAATGTTATCAAAATTTGAAAATGAAAGGTTGTTAGCTATAACTGTTTAAATCTGAGCTATAATAATATTGCGTTTTTTATCTGCTTAAAAGTTTAACTGGTTCTTTTTACAGGTAGTACCACCCACACCTCATGCAACACAACTTTTCATCATTCATTTTCGTCACGGTGAGGTGGTAAGAATAACAATTTTCAGATTATCCAAATTTTAAAATATTTTCAAAATTATCAAAACTTTCCGATTTTTTAAATCTTTTATATAATTTTTTAACCTAATTTTTTCGTAACCAACACTACTAAACAAGGACAAGAGGTGTATACATCTCTTGCAAGAATGTAATACTCTTAAAAAGTCAATTTGCACAAAGTTAGTTTCAAAATAGAAAGTTATTAATTCGTTTGACAGCATACATTTTTTTCGGGAATAATTCTATATCATTAATTTTTATTTTTCTCTTTAAAGATGATTGCGGCAATCTATTGTTTGGTTCGAGGATCATCAATGGCGATTTACAATGCGATTTGGCAGGCAGTTCGTGCCTTATTACCCAATTTGAACATTCGTATTTTTACTTGTGATTTTGAGGCTGCACTAATTGGATCTGTTAGACAAAATTTTCCAAACGCTAGAATAGTGGGATGCTGGGCACATTCCATTCGAGTATTAACTTTGTATAATTATTACAGTTTTTTCAATTATACTAAACTACTAATTTTTATTTCATAATTGACACTGTAAGAATTTTAGTTAATAAAAATACTTTTGAACTAATATAATTGTTTTAATGTCTTTAATAGGCTATTTGTAGAAAATGGCGAGCACTTAATTTGGAGGATTGTCCGAAATTGCTCTTAAACATGGCTCTTGCTTTACCACTCTTACCAAGCAATCTTTTTGATGAAGCTCTTGTTGCCTTAAATTTGGAGATGGAGACTTTGGTCAATGAGTTCGAAGATACTAGAGCGTTTGTAAACTATATATCTAATACATGGGCACGACATCCTAGAATTTGCAGTGTTTATGGTACCAGTGATCGCACAAATAATTCAATTGAATCATTCAATCGTAGAGGTACTATGCGATTAGGTGGACGGCGTCCACACATTTGGATCTGTTTAGGTATAAACAATTTTTAGAGAAACAAAATTGTATTCAAAAGTTAGCATTTTATAATAAGATGAGTTTTCGGCTTCAAATAAGCGCGTTTTTACTACCATATTCGTATATAAAATACTTATGTTTACTATATTTTTTATCACACATTCCCTTAAAGTCGTGTTTTAACCATAAAGAGCAAAACACTCTCTTTGGAGCAAAATTGCATTTTCGTCACTCATGCACTTAAAGTCGTGTTTTGCGCCCTGAAATAAGGGAGCAAAAAACGTCCATAAAGGTAGCAGCCCCACCGTAATGAAATTTTAAATTCAGTACTAATAAAAGACTAATTTGTACCAAATAAAAAAAAATTTGTATGCATTACCATTTAAAAGATATTAAATTTTCAAAAGTGGGGATGCCAGCTGCTTAAGTTCAAGCTGGTACCCCCACTACATCCAGAATAAAAAAAAATAAAGTTTGAATTATAGACTAATTTGTACCAACAACTAAATGTTTAAATCTTAAAAAAATAACCACCAAAATATAATCTGAAAATATAAGGTTCCGGAGATTATAACTAAAATACTGAAACTTACTTTAATCAGAAGATAAACATAAAACTGTTGTTGGTACAAATTAGTCTTTTATTCTAACAATAATACTGAACAAGAAAATTATGATTTTAAAAAATTTTTAATTGAACAAATTAGGTTATGTGATCTAACTGTAGAATTAAAATTCCGTATAGTATAAATTGAAATATATTTATAAACGAAAATGTTTATGTCTCATCACGTGACATAATATGCAATTCAATTAAAAAAATTAGTATTTTTGTTCTCTTTGGTAATGTTTGAATTAAAGACTAATTTTTATAAATAAAACTTTCATTTTTACGGTCCAAATTTATGAAAAAATGAAAATTTTTAAGTCGAATCTCGTGACCAAATTGGAAAATAAATTAAAAATTTATTTAAATGATAAATTTCATATTGAACCTTATACTTTATAAATTAAAGACTAATTTGTACTAACATTAGTTTTATTATTTTACTCAAAATTTGATTATAAACTTAAGTTTTTAAATATGATTGCGTGACTCTATTTGCGATTCAAACAAAAAATTATTATAAATTTTGAAAAAAAAAATTGAAAATTATTATAAAATTGAAAATCTTATTCAATGTCAATGTTCTAATTAAAGACTAATTTTTAGTAACAATAGTATCAGTTTTTCACTGCAAATTTGATTAAAAGCTTTATTGTTTAAATTTAACCACGTGACTCAATTTTCAATTTAATCAAAAAATTAAATAACAGGAAGTTTTTTTCACTAATTATTAATATGTGAATAAAACATTAATTTGTACCAATATAAACCCTCGGGCCTAAAAGATGGCTTTTGTACCCTCTGATTCCACTTTTGTTCACACTCTTGGTTCAAAAATTAGCTTCAAATGCTTCGGCACCGGTGGCGCCGTTGGCTCAAATATACTATTTTCTCCCTTATTTTCAGGAATAAAATAATAACATGACTTTTAAATGCATTTGTGACGAAAAATGTTATATTGTCGGGTGTATATATCGGGGAGCAAACACTATGTTTTGCTCCCTCGGTGCATAATGATATATTTTGACCGAGGGCGCCACCGGCGTTCGAGGCTCGAACGACGTTTTTCAGTCGTGGGCAGCGTGCTGAAAGTTTAACTATTCTAATTCGCGCAAGAGCTCAGGTTCGTTCAACTTTCACCCGCTGCCACGACTGAAAAATACTAATTAAAAAAAAAATTCCTCATTTCCAGGAATCAAAAATATGACTTTTAAATGCAATTGTAATGAAAAATATTGTATTGCACTCGGTGCATAATATACTATTAATAATTGCAGACAATATGAGAATGTTGATGGGAGATGAGCTCCTTGATTATAACAGAGCAGCTCAAGGATTCAGACCTCGACGCGGCATGTCAAATATAGTACGACGTCGCAATGCAGTGATTCATAGACAACAAGTTGCGGTTGTTGATGGAAGGTAATTAATGCACTTATCAATTTGTATTGTTAGGCTTTCTATATCTATATCTATAAAATGTATAAAAAATATGTTGTTTTCCAGCAGCAGATTTCTTTTATCCTACTTTAATATTCATCCATTTGGTTGCACTATCTATCTCTTGCTTTTTTCCTATATTTATTTGATATCTCTTCTTTTCATTTCTATTCTTTCATACATTCCACTTAGTTCTTCAATTAACAAAATCCAGTTCTACTATAACTTTACTTTATCCTCCCCAAATGAAAATATTTTCGTGCCAAAATCCGCCAAAATTCAGCAAAATCTTTGCGAATCTGTGCCAAATCGTGCCAAACTCTGCCAAATGTTTTTGCCACTTTTTTGTTCAAAATTTTACAATTTTTTAAAACTTTAAAAATTTTTTCAAAATTGTTAAATTTTTTCAAAATTTTTCTATTTTTTAAAAAATTTTCAGATTTTTCAAAATTTTTCGATTTTTTCAAATTTTTCAGAATTTTTTTCGACTTTTTTAAATTTTTTCAAAAATTTTCAGCTTTTGCTCTGAACTTCTGTGTCAAAATCAATGAATCTCTGCAAATTATGCCAAATTTTCTTGCCACTTTTTGAACAAAAAAAATTTCTCTACCAAACTCAGTGATTTCTACGAAACTGTGCCAAATCATGCCAATCTCTGCCAAACTCTGCCAAATTTTCTTGTCATTTTTTTTCAAAATTTTTCAATTTTCTCAATTTTTTTTTAAATTTTCAATTTTTTTCGATTTATTCAAAATTATTAATTTTTTTCGAATTTTTTTTTTCAACATTATTAATTTTTTTAAAAATTTTTCAATTTTTTCAAAATTATTAATTTTTAAAATTTTTTCGACTTTTTTTAATTTTTTCAAAATTTTTTAATTTTTTCAAAAATTTTCATTTTTTGCTCTGAACTATGCCAAATTTTCTCGTCACTTTTACACAAAAAAATTTTCTCTGCCATTGTTATACCAATCTCTGCCAAACTCTGCCAAATTTTCTTGCCACATTTCGAACAAAAAAAGTTTCTCCGCCGTCTCTTTGCCGAGCTCTGCCACTTCTATGCCAAACTCAGTGAATTTCTGCGAATCTGTGCCAATCTCTGCCAAACTCTGCCAAATTTTCTTGCCACTTTTTTTTTAATTTTTTAAAAATGATTTAAATTTTTAATTTTTTCAATTTATTCAAAATTATTAAGTTTTTACCAAATTTTTAGTTTTTTTTCGACTTTTTCAATTCTTTCAAAATTATTAAAATAATTCGAAATTTTTTAATTTTTTCTAAATTTTTCAATTTTTTTCAAAAATGTTCAGTTTTTGCTCTGAACTCTGCCAAATTTTTTTGCTCTTTTTAATAAAAAAAACTTCTCTGCCGTTGTTATACCAAACTTTGCCACGTCTATGCCAAACTCAGTGAATCTCTGCTAAACTCTGCCAAATTTTCTTGCCACTTTTCAAACAAAAAAAATTCTCTGCCGTTTCTATGCCAAACTCTGCCACTTCTATACCAAACTCAGTGAATTTCTGCGAATCTGTGCAAAATCGTGCCAATCTCTGGCAAATTTTCTTGCCACTTTTTTTCAAAAATTTTCAATTTTTTAAGATTTAATTTTTTTTTTTAATTCAAATTCAAAATTCGATTGAAATATGTATATTAATATTATATTAATAAGACTAAAAAATTTGAAAAATTTTTAAAAATGAAAAATTTTGATAAACTCGAAAATTTGTGAAAAAATTGAAAAAAATAAAAAATTTTAAAAAAATTAAAAAACATTTTAAAAAATAGAAAAAATTTGAAATAAAGTGGCAAGAAAATTTGGCAGAGTTTGGCAGAGATTGGCACAGATTCGCAGAAATTCACTGAGATTGGCACAGAAGTAGCATAGTTTCGCAGAGAAACGGCAGAAAAATTTTTTTTGTGTTTGAAAAGTGGACAAAAATTTGGCACGATTTGGCACAGATTCGCAGAGATTTGGCGGAATTTTGGCGAATTTTGGCACAAAAATATTTTCACTTGGGTCATTATCCTTTCATTTTCTCTCACTTAGTTTTTAACTAGCTGTATCAAGGTGGCATAGCCATCATAGCAGAACTATATGAATTTTGTTTTAAAATTTTTAACTTTTTTTTATTAATTTATTACCGTAAAATTAAATTTTCTACCCCTTATTTTTTAAAAAAAATCATTGGTTATGCCAGCTCGATAACAAGCCAACATAACCATTATAAAAAACGATTTAAATTAACAACCATGTCATCACAATTGAGGTACAATTTTTCACTAATTTATTACAGTGAAATTTAAAGTTTTAAACTTTATTTTTCTGAAAAAATCAATAGTTATGTCAGCTTGATATCAAGCTATCATAACCATTACAAAAAAACATTACAATTAACAATCATGGCATTATAATTAAGACACAATTTTTAACTAATTTTTGACATTTCATTTTTTCAGAAAAATAAAGTTTAAAACTTTAAATTTCACTTTAATCAATTAGTAAAAAATTGTACCTCAATTGTGATGACATGGTTCTTAATTTAAATCGTTTTTTATAATGGTTATGCTGGCTTGATATCAAGCTGGCATAACCAATGATTTTTTAATATAATAAGGGGTAAAAAAATTAATTTTACGGTAATAAATTAGTAAAAACAAAGTTAAAAAATTTAAAATATATTTTGATATGGTTCTACTATAATGGCTATGCCACCTTGATGCAGCTCTTCCGTTATTATTTTACACTTTAACTCATTAGCGCCTGAACGGACGATTGAGACATTTTTCAGTGTCTGTTTTTATTACATAAATGGCCCTAAAAAAGTTCTTATCGTATCATATCTTACGTGAAATTTGATGTGCTTTCAGAATCTGTTATCAAAAAAGGAAAAAAAGATCAAAATTTAACAATGTTATGACTGTTTATTTACAAAAAAAACGCGTTTTTTTAAAAGAAAAATTATTTTCATTCCATATTTTCGTATTAAGTTTGATAAAAGACAAACCTGAAGGGGAGAAAATTGGAATTACGCCCCTAAAGAGAATCTGTACAAATTTTTAAAAAAGTGCTGCATGTACTAAAAAAAATGTGTAAAGTTTGTAATGTATACATATGATCGTCTTGTTATATGCATTCAAATTTTGTAAAAAAAATATGTATATGCGTTTTTTGGTCTGCAATTTTGGATCCGCCATCTTGAGTTTGAGTACTTTGATAACAGATATGTGATTAGTGATCCAAAAACCTAAAATAAATCTATATTGATAATTAATATATGAATAGAAATTGAAATTTATGAAAAATTAAAACTATTGATCGAAAACTCGTCATTTTCAAAATCAGCCATCTTGAATATAAGTAAATTAATAAAAAATTTGTAATTAACGACTCAAAAAACCTCTATATAGGTTCAAATTTTGAAAACAATTTATTTTATAAAATTTTGATCCGCCATTTTGGATCCGTCATCTTGAATTCAGGTAATTTGATAACAGATTTGCATTCAGCAATCCCAAAAACCCATAAAAACCAATTTTTCTGTACATCTTATGAAAAGACATTCATATACATGGAATATTAAAATTTAGTTATATATTTAGGTTTTTGAGCCGCCATTTTGGGCACTGCCATCTCAAATTTCAAAATTCTTGCATATAGGTTTTGAAGCTTAGGGTCCATGGACGCAAAATTTTCTCTCTTCAGGTTTGTCTTTAATCAAACTTAATACGAAAATATGGAATGAAAATAATTTTTTTTCTAAAAAAACACGTTTTTTTGTAAATAAACAGTCATAACATTGTTAAATTTAAACTTTTTTCTTTTTTTGATAACAGATTCTGAAAGTACATTAAATTTCACGTAAGATATGATATGATAAGAACTTTTGAGGGCCATTCATGTATTAAAAACAGACACTGAAAAATGTATCAAAAAATCGTCCGTTCACACGGAGAAAAATTTCATACTTATTTAGTTAGATTAGTCTGTGCAATTTCGACATTGCGTTTGACTTACTACTTTTATAAGAGACCCTTGAAATTTTAACAAGGTACCGCTTATAAAACAATACAGTGACGTAGTATATTATCAAGGAAACGCT
>JABFPH010000100.1:0-11328 GCA_022817485.1 Elgonia sp. ZL-2020 | reverse complement strand
ACTTTGAAACTAAAAACTGAAATCATTTTTTAGTTTCAAAGTGACCATATTCCTTATACAGTTCTAGCAAATACAAAAAAATTTGAATTTTTGATTTTAGTTCAATACAGTGATTAGGGGAATGTCCGCAGTGAGGGAGAACTGCAATGAAGCGACACTAACGCCATCTCGATATGGATAACTTTTTTGATAACAACATATGTGATTTTAGTTCAATAATGTTCAAAGAATGACAAGAAAAAATTTGAGAAACATCCGAAGAGATGTTTTTAATTAAACCTCATCTGAAGTTTTGTCAATTTTTCAGGAAAAACAGTCGGAAAGACCCCTTCATCTCCTTTATCCTTACATTAGGTAACGTAATCAGATTGTGATGAAATTAAAAGGTTTTTTTTCTTTATTTTTATGTAGTAACACAATCAACTCAATCATAGCTAAAGTTTCATCCCTTGTAAAAATATAATTTAATCTGATATTTTCTAAAAAGAAAGTCTGGAAAAATAGTTAAAAAAAACTCTGAAAATGAAAAAATTTTAACAGATTTTCAGCAATTTGAAATAAATTGAAAAATACTTTAATATGACAAAAGAAACACTCAAATAAAAACAGATAAAAACATTTATATATATCGAACTATTTTATTTTTTTACATATTACGGCAATTTTAATTTTATTCCATCTTTTTAATTTGAGAATTTTTTAAATTGTTGAAAGTCGCTTAAAATTGGCCCATTTTTAACGGATTTTAACAATTTTTATTAACAGATTTTCAGCGATTTTTCCAGAATGTTTTTTCTGCAATTTTAAAATTAAATTATTTAACAAGGGATATCATTTTGAAAATTAAGATAAACTAATCCATTTTAAAATAAAAACAAAAAAACAAAACTTGTCGTAAATCGTAAAAAATTAGGCTTCACAGAGTCAAACGTAATGATGTCAGTATCCACCATACCGATAAGTGAAGTTGTGTATCGGGGTCGATTGTGGATACCCGTATGGTGGATTCGGATTCGACGAATATCCATGAAACGGTAACGTTGTCGGTGGATACGCCATAGTTGACGGATACGCTGGCGATGGATGTGTTGAATAACTAGGAGCAAGATGACCATGCATTTGTTGGTACGGCGGTATAGTGAATGATGGTGGTAGCGGCATAGTTGGCATATAAGTTGGTGGATACGCTAAGTAAGAAGGTGCCAGATTACCAGCTGATTGACTGGGCATTTGTTGATACGGCGGCATAACGAGTGATGATGGTTGCGGTTGTAACATCGCATGTTGAGCTACCCCTTCAGATATAGCTTTTGAAATTTTCTATAATAAGAAATTGAATTAGAATCATATATTATCTTTGTTTGAAAAAATTAGAATAAATTAAAAAAAAAAAATTTAAGAAAAAATTAAAAAAAAAAACTTATTTTTGTTTAAAAATATAGAAAATATTTCAATAATTAAAAAAATTTCATTCATATTGGATTACATAAATAAATTTCAGATTTCGAATTTTTTAAACATATATTTGAAAATACATAAATTTTTTTATAACAACTCATAATGAAATTTTAATTATAAATACGTATAATTAATTAATAATTTAAACCACAATTGTATGATAAAAATAATAAGTTGTATGGAGAAAAATTTAATTAAATATTTTTTAATACAATTTGTCGGTGTTGAATAATTTAGCAACGCGAATAATTTTTTAAAAGCATTTGAAAACAGTTTTTCGGAATAAATAGAGAGACAATTTTAGAGATTATCGGAGATTTTTAAAAAAATTATTTCCAAAAAGTTGAGCAGCACTTTAGGAACATGCTGGTCAATACCCAACTTATGTGAAAGTCCGAAATATATAAAAAAAATGACATACGTTACGGAAATTGGCGAAATATCCCTTCTGTTTCTTTTTGCGCTTTACAGCTGTCGTATTCCCGAGTCTTGTCTGTGCAGGGTCTTGTTCAGGTGCTGGAACAGTTATTGTAGCCGGATTTTCTACCGTTTCTGGAACCGTTATTGGAGCCGGGTTTTCCACCGTTTCTGGAACCTGTTCTGGTACTGTTTCTGGTGGCTGATCTGGTACCATTACTGGTGCTATTGCTGCAGCTGGAGCCGTTAAACGAGTTGTTCTCATAGGCTTTAATGAAAAATGTTTTTAGTAAAATTGAATTTAAAATCAATTTTGCATACAGTATTATAACTGAATGTATATGATTCTTGTGTAAAATGTTAATTTAAATTTTGTAGTTAAAATTGTGTCAAATTGTCTAAAAAATTTAAAAATGTTACATTTTTATTTTAATTTTATAAAATTATTGAAAATATTCTGAAATATTTAATTTTTTTAACATTTTTTAAAATTGTTTCAAATCATTCAAATATTTAAATTTTTAAAGAAATTTTGAAAATTATTTGGAACATAAAAAAGAATACTCCGATAAAGTAAAAATTGAAAATTTTGATAAAATTTGAAAAATCATATAAACAAAGTGAAAAATGTAACAAAACTTGAAAATTTTTAATAAAATTTATAAGATCTGACATTTAAGAAAAAAGAAATTCCACCTAATTTTATGCAGTTTTTTATAAAAAATTTGCAAAAGATATTTTTAAGTTTGAACTTGATTTTTCTGTTGCATTTTTCAGACTAAATGAAGATCGAAATTTTTAAGCTTGTTACAGTCTGATTTTGAAAACAGGAATATGGATGTGATTTACATACATATATATATATATATGAGTATTCAAGAAAATATTTTTATATATTGTTATTAACATACCGGATAACTTTGCCTCTTACGTGCTGAAATAAAAATATAGATTACGTTAATTTTTAGAAAAGTCACAGAAAAAGAGACAGTTAAAATAAAAGTATACTGTATGAATGAGAAAGATAGAGCGAAATAAGCAAATAAAAACATAACCTTTAAATTTGTTTCAACAGATTAAAAAAATAACGCGCGAAATATGTATTTCCGAAAATAAAAATTTTCAGGTCTCAACGCAGATAAAAATGTAAAAGTTGAGTTAAAACAGATATTATTTAATAGAATATAACATTAAATAAATATTTACCAAAAATATTATTAAAATATAATTCAATAAATCAAAAATTAATGGTAATTAAAAAAAATGTAAGTATAATTTTATATTGTAAACAATAGATTTACACAAAATTTTAAATATTATTTAATCATATCTTATTAATAATAAATAACTAAATAAAAAGTTGTTAATTAAATTTTTTTAATACGTAAATTATTTGATCATCATTTGACTCATGAAAATAGATTTTTTTTTAATTTTTGTTATTTATTTTTCACATTTATTAAAGGAATATAAAACATATTTTTCGCGGTAATTAAAAAGATATAAAGATTAATTACATATATAATAAGAAAAATAATTAATTACAAAATGTATAAAATTGTATATTTACCATTTTTCGGTGGCATCTTGTTTCACGTCGCTGCACGTCACCTCGCGAAATCGGAAAATAGTGGATAATACGCAACAAGTAACGACACGCATCGACTCTCAGCCAACAAGATGGTATAGGATTAAATAGTCGTCTGCTTTATGCACGAATATGTAGTGACGTAATCGGAAGGAATTAAATCAAAAATTTTTTGTGTTTTTCAATCTATTTTAATTCCAATGTAAGAATTTATAAAAACTGTTAGATTTTCTGTTAAATGTTTTCTCAATACTTTTTATTTTGTAATTGAAATTGAAGATTTGGATGTTTCAATTTCGCGCTAAAAGGTACGCGTGGAGGGAATCATCTGATTGGTCGTCGGAGTGAAACAGTATCATGGCACCAACGGACGACAGATTTCGGCATGACATCGTTTGTTGACAGTTTCTTCAATTGAATTTAAGAGATAGTGAAGTGCTTGGATTGCAGCTCATGGTTGAATTTATCAAGTCACAGGAGTTCAGGACGCAGGACCTCAGGATGTCAACCGAATTGAAGTCAAAAACAACATAGGAGCAACTCTTAAATTAATAAAGGTTTAACCTCAAATAAGGCCAACAAAAATATAGTTTGGATTAAAGTTTGGAGCTCTTAGATAAGTATTCTAATAATTACGGTAAATTGTCTTTAATTATTTTAAACAATAATATATTTATTTATTAAAAATTATAAAACATTATAAAATAAACATCAATTTTAGAAAAAAATAAACAAAAATAATCGTATTTTAAACCATAAATAACAAATAGATTTTTATTGTAATAAATAATAAAAAATAATTTACTCATTGAAAAAATCAATTATTTTAAGGAATAAACATTACAATAACAATATAAATATTAGCTAACTGAAAATTGTTATTTTAATCTTGAATTGTGATATTATCGATATTAATTTTAAGAAATTATTATAGATGTGTAAATGTTATAAATTAATAATAATTTTTTTGTTATTTAGTAAATAATAGAACCAGTATGTTATATAATATCGTCGGTCCCTACGAAAAACAACCAGTTTCAAAAAAACACGTGTAATTTTAAATGCGTTTCTTGAAACTGGTAGTTTTTCGTAGGGACCGACGATATACAGTTTTTAGTCTTTAATATTTATGAAATAGAACAATTAATTTAACTTTATAATAAAAAATAATAAATAATTAAAATTTAATTACTTTTCAATTACTCTTCTTGTACAAATGGAAAATTATCAAAAAATTTTTAATAATTTCAATTATAATACGCCAAATTCTTTTTTACACAAATTTGCAAAATAATTTGTATTTAAAATAATTTTCATTTATCTTTGTAAAATGTTAATTAAAAATATGATTCAATTGAGCAATGATGTTGCCCATCTCTGTTTACAATTATTATTATTAATATTTATTTTAATATTATCAAATAATTGGATAGTTAAAAAAACATAAGTTTTGTTAGTCTTATAGTACAAAATTAAAGTAAATTAGACGACTTCACTTTTTTATTTTTTTTAGAAATAAGTTAATTACGTTTATTGTTACAATATTATTGTATTATTAATGTTATTTTTATTCTAATTCTAATTATCAAGTTTCAGAAATTGTAACTCCTCTAAATACTGCCTCCAATACCATCATCACTTCAAGTACTCAGCATTACGATATGGGTTTCGTAGTCACTAATTACTGAACACGAAGTCCACACCAAAATCGAGCCAGTATCAGCTTCAACTCCTGTCAGAACAACGGTACCAATCACACATTGGTACCATATCTCCTGTACCGGAATCGGAATAAGCACCAATGAGTCGTAAAATTACATATTCGAATTTTTGCATTCTTGAATTAATTTTTTTTAGAAACTAAATTGAATAAAAAAATACTTGCTTTGAATTTTTTGTTTTATAAAATTTTTTTAGATTTTAATATTATCTGTTTTTTAAACTCGATTGACTTTTATTCCATTTTATCATTGTTGACTCATTCTTATTATAAAATACTATAAAAATGAAAAAAAACAAACAAACAAAAACAAATTAACGTATTTCAAACGCGTTGTTTACAAAGTTACAGTAGAAGGTTCCAATTTCGTATTTCAAAATGGCGGAAGAAATAAAAAACTTTTGGAATTCTAAAATAACTTTACATAAGGAGTTTATTAGATCATTAATAATATATAAACCAGTTTTGAAAATTTTTAAATTTTTATTTTAGAATGGCGATTATAATCAACAAATGTTGAAATTCAAAAATAACTTTACCGTAGAAGTATTTTCAGTCACAGATGATACATTGTTGAAAATTTGCTCAAAATTTCGAATTTTAGATTCCAAAATGGCGGAAAATTTTATCCATTTTCGAAATTTGATACGAATTTTATTTTAGAAGTTTTTTGGATGACTGGTTTTTTTTTAATTCATGAGAATTTTTTCAAAATTTCTGAATTTTTATCTCAAAATGCCCTACTTAAAAGACCCGGTCCTGATTCCAGTCCGGATTCAGACATCGGATTCCGGAAATTAAAAAATTCGTAAAAACTGAAAAATTAAAAAATATTTAAAAACTGAAAATTTTAAAAAATTATAAAAATTTGAAAAAAATTAAAAATTTTGAAAATTTAAAAGAAAAAATGTTATAAAAATTTTGAAAAATTCGAAAAAATTGAAAAGTTTTGAAAAAAAATAAAAATTTTGTAAAAATGGAACAATTTTAAAAAATCATAAATATTTGTAAAAAATGAAAATTTTGAAAAAATTGAAATTTTTTGTATGAATGGAAAAATTTTGTAAAAATTTAATAACTGAAAAAAATAGTAATTTTGAAAAATATGAAAAATTATAAATATTTGAAAATTTAAAAAAAAAATCAAAAATTTTAAAAAAACTGAAAATTATTTAAAAAATTGAAAATTTTTTTTAAAAATTGTAAAATTGGGAGAAAAATTAATAATTTTAAAAAATTATAAAAATGTGAAAATTGAAAATTTTGTAAAATTAAAAAAAAATTGAAAAATTTGAAAAAGTAAAAATTTTTGAAGACAAAAAAAAATTGTAAAAATTGAACAATTTAAAAAAAATAATATAACATAATATAATTTAAAAAAAATAATATAATATAATATAAAATAGAACAAAAATATAACAAAATTTATATTTCGTAAGACATGAATTTCCATACAGTTATGTATCATTCTTTTATTTTTTAATTTAAACCTATCCAACCCAATTATCGATATTAACTTTAAGAAATTATTATAGATGTGTAAATGTTATAAATTAATCATAATTTTTTTGTTATTTAGTAAATAATAGAACCAGTATGTTATATAATATACAGTTTTTAGTCTTTAATATTTATGAAATAGAGCAATTAATTTAACTTTATAAAAAAAATAATAAATAATTAAAATTTAATTACTTTTCAATTACTCTTCTTGTACAAATGAAAAATTATCAAAAAATGTTTAATAATTTTAATTATAATACGCCAAATTCTTTTTTACACAAATTTGCAAAATAATTTGTATTTAAAATTATTTTAATTTATCTTTGTAAAATGATAATTAAAAATATAATTCAATTGAGCAATGGTGTTTACAGCCCATCTCTGTTTAAGTGTTTACAATTATTATTATTAATATTTATCTTAATATTATCAAATAATTAGATAGTTAAAAAAACATAAGTTTTGTTAGTCTTATAGTACAAAATTAAAATAAATTAGACGACTTCACTTTTTTATTTTTTTTTATTTTTTTGAAATAAGCTAATTACGTTTATTGTTACAATATTATTGTATTATTAATGTTATTTTTATTCTAATTCTAATTATCAAGTTTCAGAAATTGTAACTCCTCTAAATACTGCCTCCAATACCATCATCACTTCAAGTACTCAGCATTACGATATGGATTTCGTAGTCACTAACTACTGTACACGAAGTCCACACCAAAATCGAGCCAGTATCAGCATCAACTCCTGCCAGAACAACGGTACCAACCACACATTGGTACCATAGCTCCTGTACCGGAATCGGAATAAGCACCAATGAGTAAAATTACATATTCGAATTTTTGCATTCATGAATTAATTTTTTTAGAAACTAAATTGAAATACAAAAGTACTTGCTTTGAATTTTTGGTTGTATAAAATTTTTTTAGATTTTAATATTATCTGTTTTTTAAACTCGATTGACTTTTATTCCATTTTGTCATTGTTGACTCATGGTTTCACTGTTCACTAATTTAATTTTTCTTATTATTTTTTTAAATTATTAATTTTATAATCATTTGAATGTTCTAAAATTCTAAACTTATATAGAAAAAAAGTCTGATAAACTCGGAAAAACTCTGAAAACTTTTACATTTTAAATTGCCAACGAAATTCTGAATTTTTCAGAATTTCACATTATGTAAATAATAAACATTACGTAAATATTATTTTATTTTAAATTACTTGTTACATTTATTTTTGAAATTGTATAATTTTACTTTTACTTTTTCAAGCATTGTAATAATTTTAACAATTTTTCTTTAACTTATTATATTTTTTTGTTATACATAATGTTGACTTGTTTAACTTTTTCGACTACTTTTAGTTATTTTTTATTCTTGAATTATTTTTACGTTTGTAATATTTTATTACTTTTTAGTTTTTATAATTGAGTAATTTTTTAAATATATATTGATAATGTTGATTTTTGTGAAATTTAACATTTTTGAACATTATATATTTTTCTTAACTTTTATTTTATTTTGCTGAATTGTTTTTAATATATTTTTGAAATTTTTTAAGTGGGAAAATATCACAGGAGTTGAAATTATGCAACAATAAAAAAAACTATTTAATAAAAATTAATTATTTAAATGATAAAAAAAAATATAAGTGTAAAAGTGAAAACAAGAAAATAAAGAAGAATGAAATGTTAAAAAATTAAAATCAAAGAATTTGGATGTATAATAAGGTTATAAAAAGACAAATAGTTTAAAATCCTTGAAAAGGTTAAAAGAATCAGACTTTTCATATATATTTAAAAAAAGTAAAGTTGTAAATAAGACATAATGTTAATTTTACCATGTTTTCATTCATGCCTTCATGAAATCAAAAATTCGAATAAATGTATTAAAATATAAATATTATATTTTTTATTTTATTACATAGCCAATTAGTTATTATTGAAAAATTAAAAAACAATTTTTTTAAATGAAATTGTAAATACGCATGCTTTTTACTTAATGTGTGATTCATTTTGAAGGTCTATCACTGACTTGTGATATGAAAAAAATTAATTATTGTTTTTTCTAGTCCTTCAATGAATATAAAATTATTGAAATGTAAGATTATTTTTTATAAAGACGTCTAATATTACAATATGCTAAATTGAAGAAATTTACATAAAAATCTTAGAAATAATTTTTTTTGAAAATGGGAAACTTTTATTTAAATACAATATATTAATAATTAAATCCTTGTTCATAAGTTGATACCAGTAATTATATAATTAGTCTTTTCATAAGATAAATTTACTTATTTTATTGTTTTGAAAATTATTTTTAGTTATTTATTGTATAATTTTTGGATTAAAATTATATTATATTATAAGAATCAATTAACTTTTATTATAGTACTTTTATTATTAATATTTTTACAACTTAATAAAAAACAAGGTGAAAACAATTGTGATTAAGTTATAAGAAAAAAAATAACTTTAGACTTAGAGATATTCAAAACTAGGCGTCTTAAATTGTTTATTCCATTGTGGAAAGAAAAATACATTTTTTATAGTGTAATAAATAAAATGTATATTGAACAAAATTTCTAAGTTTGTAAATTTCTTGTAAATCGTCCTTTTTGAAGGTCAATCATTGAATTATGATTGCGGAAAAATTAACCCTTTTCCCGGTCCTTCAGAGAATTGTTAAATTTATAATACAAAAATTAATTTAGTTTACACTCTTTAATCATTTCTTATGTAAACCAGTCATCTCAAAATGATTTAGAAAAAATTAGTCTACTTTTACCTAATTCTTCAAAGAAGGTCAATCGCATAAAGGTGATTTGATAAAAGTAAACCCTGCTCTTATCTGGTCCTTCTGAAGAATGTATTTCAAATATTGTAGGGGAAACTGGGAACGATTGACCAACTGAACACTTTTTCGACATCATTATTTTGATATTAAAAATTGAGAATACTTCTTTATTATTCATTGAATAAGTATAAAGTTTAAAGATTTTAGAATATAAAAAAAAATTTTTGTTATCAAAGTATATATTATTAAAATTGTTAGCTGAAAGAGAGGTTCAGTTTCTCCTATATTTTTTAAAATATTTTTTATTTGGATTAAAATAAGCCCAACAGATTTTAATTGTGAAATTATACTAATATTAAAACTATGGTCATGTAAAAAAATTTTATCATTGAGGCCGAAAAAAAATTCTGTGTTTATTTACGTAATATATTTAGAATATTTTGTATCTTTCTTCGATAGATCCCTGTAGATCCGTCGGTGTCAATGGATTATACTACAAAAATTAGTTTTATTTTTAATATTATTATCTTCATTTTTGAGAAGATCAATCATTTAAAAATGATTTGAAAATTGTTAATGTACTTTTTTCTGGTCCTTCAAGAAAATGAATATTACATGATTTTTTTAATTGATATAATTTATATCTTGTTCTTCTGTTTAAAGATCAATCACTTTATTGTGATTAGAAAAAGATTGTACATCTTTTTCGAGTTCTTTAAAAAATCTTTTATCACGTGATTTGTCGACCTGGTTCCACCAGGTTGATAAGACTTATTGGTACAACAAATTCTCGTGGAAGATGTTTTATCACATCATTTATGGAACTGATTTCACCAGGTTGATAAAATGTATTGGTAATAATCAAATTTAGTCAATATTACCAATTTAAAATTTTTGTTACAACAAATTCTCGTGAACGATCTTTTACCACGTGATTTGTCGACTTGTTTCTATCAGGTTGATAAAATGTATTGGTAATAATAAAATTTGTTAAATATTACCAATTTAAAATTTGTGTTACAACATATACTCGTGGAAGATCTTTTACCACCTGATTTGTCAACCTGGGTCCGTCCACCAGGTTGATAAAATTTATTGGTAATGTTCGAATATGTTCAATATTACCAATTTAAAATTTTTGTTACAAGAAATTTAGGTACACCAGGTTGATAAAATTTGTTGGTAATGTTCAAACGTATTTAATATTACCAATTTAAAATTTTTGTTATAACAAATTCTCGTGGAAGATCATTTACCACGTAATTTGTCGACCTGACTCCACCAGGTTCAATTTATTGGTAATGATCAAATTTGTTCAATATTACCAAGTTAAAATTTTTGTACTAAAGGTTCTCGTGGATGATGTTGTACTACGTGATTTGTCGACCTGGGTCGACCAGGTTGATAAAATTTATTGGTAATGATCAAATTTGTTCAATATTACCAATTTAAAACTTTTGGTACAAATAGTTCTCGTGGAATATGTTTTAATACATGATTTGTCAACCTGAGTCCACCTGGTTAATAAAATTTATTGGTAATGTTCAAAT
Organism: Elgonia sp. ZL-2020; assembly: GCA_022817485.1. Classification (NCBI taxonomy): domain Eukaryota; kingdom Metazoa; phylum Arthropoda; class Insecta; order Hymenoptera; family Scelionidae; genus Elgonia; species Elgonia sp. ZL-2020. Next base: position 289 of record JABFPH010000100.1, on the reverse strand, counting down.
ATGTTCAATATTACAAATTTAAAATTTTTGTTACAATAAATTCTCGTGGAAGATCATTTACCACGTGATTTGTCGACCTGGGTCCACCAGGTTGATAAAATTTGTTGGTAATGTTTAAATATATTTAATATTACCAATTTAAAATTTTTGTTGTAACAAATTCTTGTGGAAGATCATTTACACTCGAGCCTCGATATAAGTTTATGTTTTGTCTTTCTTTGCCTCGAAATAATATAACATGTACGACATATATCATTTCTTTGTTGTACTATTTCGAGACAGCGAAAGA
>JABFPH010000099.1:0-11404 GCA_022817485.1 Elgonia sp. ZL-2020 | reverse complement strand
CCTCGCGATATTTTGTAATTCTATCTAACATAGGATCATTATGAGCTGTTCTTTCACTTCTCCATAAACTTAACAAGTATCTCTAATTTATTGCTATTGCCATCAACGCCTCTCATAGTGCAGCTAACATATGTTTTCCAATCTCTTCCTATGCGACCATCACTATTGCCTATATCTCTTGCTCGCTCTCTTAAAAAAGCCTCGCGATATTTTGTAATTCTATCTAACATAGGATCATTATGAGCTGTTCTTTCACTTCTCCATAAACTTAACTTATCTTCAATATTATTACTGCCAACTACTAAGAACTGCATATAAATCCCTTCAGGAATCTCATTATTGAAAAAAAGATTTAGGTTCTTCTCAAGTAACTCATTACTACCTACTCTCATTGAAATTTCTGTTAGAAAACCAGCCATACCATCATCGTTGAAAAATATGCCAATACCAGGTACATAACTTTTATAGTGCAGATAATCTTTTAGTGGCACTGCTCCTAAAAAATTATTCTCAAGGTGCTGGTTTAAGCGTTTGGTTGAAATCTCTTTCATTTCGTTTGACGTAAATCCGCAATAATCTTCTACTTTCTCTATTAATCTTCCAAGCACCATCTTTTTTACCTTAAATCCTCAAGCTTTAATTCTGGCTTCATATCATCCTGATTCTGCGTAAAGCATTTTCCGCCCTTACATCTCTTCTTTTGCTTTGAAACGCTTTCAATCTGCCCACTATCTATTTGTGCGTTCACTATGCTTACCGGCATGCAATTAAGTCCTCTTGCATCTGGACAACCAAAATTACTGCTATATGAACTACATCCACTGACGCTTACAGCAATTAGTAGCATTGATCCTAGCTTGATGTTTTTTACTAATATTTTAATATTCTTCATATCCTTCCGCTTGTACTTGCTTGTTAACTTTGCGTGCTTTAGCAATTTTTTGCTGCATACCTACTTCCCCTAAGAAAAAACCTTTGGTAAATATTACATCTACCTTAACGCCTCCTGGAACGGTCAGTACCGGTGACATCTGCTCAGCAAGTCTTAAATAGTAATCTGCGATCTTCTCACCTGCGTTACTTCCGCCATTTAAAAGTCCTTGACCCGCTAAATCCTTAAATCCTTGACGTTTTGTATTTACAGCTCCAAGTGATGTCAAAGTTAACATTTCTGCTCCTTTACTACTTGATGCAAGACCGCTTAACATTGAGCCAATAAAAGCATTTTTAATATGTTTACTACTTGTCGCAATTACCTTACCCTTAATACCATTCATACCATCATCGCCATGTACTACACCTATCACGTCACTTGTAGTTACTAACTCCGTTTTAGGATCAATACAGATTAATTTCTCAGCACGAATAATTACCCTTTCACTAGAGAGATCCCCGTAACTGCTACCTTGAACTCTACATTTACTAATATCTACATTAATATTTTTCGGTAAGTTGCCTCTGCTACTAAGTCTTATTACTACAGGCGTTGCATTCTCGCTTGCCGTATTAATACCAGTAGAAGTTACAATCCCGCCTAAAGTATAACCACTGACAAAACTAGTCTCAGGTATGTAATCACGTATGTCTTTTGGCTTGTCCCATCGCACATTACTACCAAGCTTAATTGAGCTGACCTCCCCGCCTCTAATTACCGCTTCTTGTTCATATTTGTTACTCTCGACAATATCACTGACTCTTTTTAGCTCAAGTGCTGCACTTTTTAATTCATCCTGAGCAAATTTTAGCTGCTCAGCCATTTTTTGCAGTTCCTGCTCCCGATACTTGCGTTCCTCTTCTTCCTTAGCACGCATATCATGTATGACTTTTTCTACTTTTTCTTGTAACTCATGCTGACTACTTCTTAGTTTATCTTCAAAGTGATTCTGCCATATTTTGTTACCATCCATCGCCTCGTACGAGGTGGTAATATTACGTCCTTCCTCTCTGACTTTTTCCTCGTGCTTAATCTGACTAGCACTGCCGCCTTGTAACTTCATCGCAATGCCAAGCACACCTAAAATTAACAGACATACATATAACCATCTTCTCTCTTGTGCTCTGCGGTACGTGCTAACACTTGTATTTTCTCTGGACTCACTTTCAGATAATGTTAAATTTGATCTTTTCTTTCTGAGATTTTGAAATATGTCTTTTAAATTAATCACGCTCTACCTCCTTCAAGGCTATCAGCACAACGCAATTACGCCCAGGACGTAATATGCTACAGCTCTTCCCGATCATTTCAAATTCACCTTCAAATATCTGCTTTAACAGACAATCAGTAAGCTCTATATCTTTACCTTTCTTAAAAACACCCGATGCAATGTTAGTAATAGTGAGCTTTGCACCTATATAAGGACCATATCTATATGACATATCTTGTCTTATTTTTAGTCCCTGCAACTCTAATTTATGAATATGTCTCTTACTTGTATCTACAATGTATTTATCGGGTTTGCCCGAATGCATATATCGCATTAATCTTGCTATTTCCTGATTATCAGTATTTGGTAATGATTGACAATTTTTCTTCTCCTCTATAAAGATGATCTGCCCCTTGCTGTCTGCTATTCTTAAACTAAGATCAATTGTGCGACCTCCTGCCTCAATTACTGACATCTCTATATCTTCACCAATTGCTGCAAGAGGTGTTATAAATAAGTTCTTACCTACCTCATCTTGCAATATCTTGTATTTTGTGCTATCGCCTATTACTTCAATAATAGATTTTCCTGAAAACCATATTCTGTTTAAATGATCTTTGCTGATTACCGCCTTAATTCTGCTGCCTTGCTTATAACAATATGTTTGCTGTGCTAATACAGCTTGGCTCGTTAAAATGATGCAGACAATGGTAAGTATTAACGATCTAACTCTATTGATCATGATGCATACCTCTCTTATTTACTGTTTCTTCTATCTTCTGCATATTTTCCTCTTCCTCTTTTCGTAGCGTCTCTTTTTTCTTCATCTCTTCTTCGCTTTCAATATGATGAAACTCCTTTAATCTAAGAGTGCTTCCGGCTAAATCATAATTTAATAAATATGCAGTCTCTTTAACGTCAATCCCATGATCCCCAAACTTCGTAGTTAGCACTCCTTTGGCAATCACGCTATTATCTGATGAATTCACCTCTAAAGATTTAACCGAAAAATATGTAGATAAGCCAAACTGCTTATATTGCTCCTTAACATGCGAAAAATACTCTCTTATCTCTTGCATATATTTAGTGCTGCTATGGCTTATATATTTGCTGATTAATGCTTCCTTATAACCTACTACATCTTTATTTAAATCAAGCAACATCGATAAATACATTAAACTTATCTCTTCTAGATAACTCTCTGAGACTTTGCCCTGGCTTAACCATACTTCTTGCGCAAGTCCCGGTACTAATATTGTCTTATCTCGAGTCGTGATTAGCTTTAATGTTAAACCGCAGCAAATAAAACTAAGCATCAAAGTTAAAATTAAAAATAATCCTCTTTGCTTAGCTAGCATCTTTGCTTGATCACTTAATATTTTTTCCTGCATGGTTTTATTTGTTTTTTATTATGCTTATTAATTTTACTGCTAATATTCTTCTTTATTTACTCTTAGCTGCTAGCTCTTAAGTTTTGTTAAAATATTCTCCGCTGGTATGATGAAGGTATATGCTTGCCAAGCAAAATATTTGCACCAAGCCATCGCCAATATAAATTCTTTTGAATATTGCCAAGCCTATACTCCTTCATCAAATAACTTCCGAGTACTGCGCCAACAACGCTTGCAGCCACGCCAAAAAGTAAGTTCTTTAATGCCCAAACAGTAATACCTGTCACACAACTACCAAGAATTACTCCAATCGAAATATTAAAAAATCGTGTCTCTTTGTTTAAACATTCATTGAATCTTACTTTACTCATGGCTTATTTACTCCTAGTGCTGTTATATTGATCTTAGATACCACTCATGGCTTTAATGACTTCTATTACTCCGTATCCGCCTAAAAACCCAATACCAGCTACTTTTGATCTCTCTCTCAAGTCACCTTGCGTACCTAGTGCTAAACCGCCTCCTGCTGCTATACCGATGATCACTGATACATAATCCTTAAATAACCCAACTACAGGTTTTATTATCGCGTCCCCAACTTGCTTACTTAAATCCCATGCTGCGTTCGCATCTACGGCTATTAATAATGCTGTACCTATTATTGCGGCATATTTTAATTTGTTAGATTGTTTTTTCATTAGATTCATTACTTGTTTAGTCCTCATATTAATTTTACTCCTGTTGTTTTGATTGGTTATTTATTGATGTTAAATGATTTTAATTACACAAAATATGTAACAAGTTGGAGATAGTTATCAATTACCATGCTATTTGTTGAGTATAATGGTGCTAAATAACTACTCTCATCTTCTTCTGGATATGGTGGTTTTGTGTTGTTTGATGGTTTAACTGATGCTTAAAGCACTTGATTTTCTGATTTGTTTGGTTTAGCATGAGACTACCTCAATGGTTGTTAAAAATGTTCGCATTTTTGATGATTTTTGTACTCTTAAGTAAGTATCTCGTCTCGACAACTTGTCTACTTACTTAGGAGATAAAACTCTTCTTTTTAATTCTTCATCATATTCATAAATCTTTATTTCGTTTGTTCTTAATTGTTGTAATCATATATTTAAATGTTAAACATAAATAAACTGATAAGTCAAATAATAGTTTTCATATTTCATGGTAATATAGACTCTTTTTATTAAGAGATACTATTAGTTGTATTTTACTTACTTTTGTCTTATTAATTATAATAACATATTAACCCTAACTATACAATAGTTTTTTTGGCTCAAAAGCCTTGTTTTACTTAGAAAAAATAAAACTTTTTAATTGAAGAAATTAATATAATACTGTTACCAAAAATAATGTATTTTTAGTTGTAATTAATGATTATATTACGCCCTTTGTAGGCACTTTAGTTATCTTCCAACTCCATGATCTTTTGGTATAGTCCCATTCATACCAATCACATGTTGCTTGATAGCAGCACTACTGCTAATGCTAGCACTGTTTTGCGCTTTGCCTGATAAAATAGCTCTGATTCTATCCGCTATACTGCTCGCAACGTAACTTCCTACTTTCTTTGACTCTTCTATCGCTTTCTGCTTTATATAATTCTCAACACCACCTGCTTTTAAGCTTTCTAAAACAATATTGAACCCCAATTTTCCACCTGCTTTTAAAACATCTTTAATTTTGCCTACTGCTCCCCTAGAACTATCCTTACTGTTCTCTGATGTAAAACCTTCGTAACCTATATTGTTCATGATTTCAGTAAGCTCCTTTAAGGCTTTGCCTCCATCTGCTTCTTTTAAATATGCCTCGTGGTGCAACAAGGTATGTTGCTCTGCCGTTTGCTTGATATATGACTCAAACTCTTTGTATTTAGGATCAGTTAGACATGTCTTGGTTAATAGCAGTATTTGCTCTCTTTCCTTATCTCGGCATTCAAGTGCTGGCTCTATATACTCTTCTAATATCTTTTTGTATCTTGCAATCTGTGATTCATCATGTAACTTAATTTGCTCTTCTGCATCCTCAACAATACCCTTTAACTCCTTATCTGCTCTCGTCTCTAATACTCCTGATGCTACTCCAATCAAATCTTGTGCTTGCGGCTCTACTGCTAATGATAAATCTACAGCTTGACCTTTATTTCTTGCTACCTCCTTCATCATCTCTTCATATTTGCCTTTCGTCACTGGCAAGGTGTAAATTTCCCCGCCATGCTCTATATATCCTACAGAGTCGATACTGCTACCTAAAAACTTAATTGGCTGCGGACTACTGACCTCTTTAAGCTTTGGTACTCCATTGGGCTTTGGTGTTGCCTCATAGTGAGCTGTAAAATAAACAGCCTTTGTAACTGATGGAGCTTGTCCGTCTTTATCTTTTGCAACCAAAGATAAATGCATAGTGCCACTTGCCGGCTCGTGCAGCTCTACTGGCAAATCTATAGTTCTGTAAGAATTAACTATTACAGTACTACCATCTTGCTTGCTGAGCGTTAGCGGACTTGTTTTGTGTGTTTGCTCTTTTAAAGTAGCAATTTTAGCTCCTGCATCATTTCTAACTATTTGTGATCTGATGTTTAGCTCGCCCGCCTGACTCCAATCCATCGGCTTAAAGCCTGACGGATAATTAGAGCTACTAAATCTTGTGTGAATATTTTTATAGCCCGCTAGCTCTATTTCCTCCATTGCAGCTTTTACTTTCTCGTTTTCAAGTGCACTATTCACAAGTAGTCTATGCTCACCATTTAGATCACTTAAAAACTTCCTAAATCTCTCATCATCTAAAGTATGCTCCTCTAACTCAGGATGCATTGTACTGAAAAATAACCGTAATTGTTCTCTCTGCTTCTGCAGTATCTCTTTGCGTATGCTTTCCGTGATTGGATCTACTCCTTCAGAATTTAAACTGATTCCTACTCCACTCGCACCAAATGATACGCTATCTTGTGCAATATTCTCTTCTGTTACTTGCTCTTGCATACCAATCTCACTATTGTCAGTCTTAGTATGATTTACCTCTTTACTACCTCGATAATTATATTTTTGCTCAAATTCTTCTAACAACTCAGCTGCACTTTTTTCGTCAGTATTATGATTGTTTTGCATTTTCTTAAATCCAATTCATTAAAAATATTATTTATGCTGAAAAATGGGTTAAAACCCATAAACCTACAGTAAGGTTTAGTGGTCTCCTAAAATATCTACCTGCTTCACTTGATCAAACTCGACCTCACAAGCTGGTAACTCCGATACCCTTAAGCTTAATTCTTGCATGACGTATTCTTTCTTGTGCATTAGTTTTTCGACTTCTTCTCTTAAACCTGACTCGCCACCGTAATTTGACATGTAGCCAGATACCACTAACCCTTTCATACGTTCACTTAAAGTCTTGCTAACGTTTTGATTTTTTATTGCTTGTCTAGCCACCGCAAAATCATAACCTTGGCTCTTTAATACATTAAACTCATCTGCAAGATTGTAAGTGGTAAAAGTTTCTATATGCTCATTGATCTTATGGCTCTTGGTATCTTCATCATTCTTTTGCCTCGCTCCTATCTCATCCGCAAATCTTACATATATGAGTTTTCTAACCTCTGCTGAATCTAGAATTTTATAATAACTTATAGATCCTAGTGTAGCGACGCTCTGAAAAATTGGCGCAGATGCCTTAATTTGCTCTTTAGCTGCTGACTGATTAGGCAGTATCTTTGTAAAAGACTCAAAAGTGAACTCATTACTTGCATCCTCTACATATCCTTTACTTTGCGTGCAATACTTAACCATACTGTTAATGCTTGCAGATGCCACCTGCTGTATATTTCTTGCCGCATTAAATATTTGTTTTACTGTTCTTGCTATTTTAAACATTTCTTTTCTCCTTTTTGTTGGTTGGTTGGTTTGAAGTATATGAGTGGGGCTATGCTAGCCCCCTCACACTCCCCCGCTATATCTGTAAATAAAAAAACTATAGCTAAACCATTATAAAATAGTTATAATGGTTTAGCTATATTGAGCAAAAATGGTTTCAAGCAAAATCTAGGAGAAACAAATATCATTGTGATATCGATACCTTGTTTGAAAAGTATATAACGTAACTGTTTTAAAGTGGTTTAGCTATAAAACTCTCTTTTTATCAATTAATACTTAAAGCACTATTCTTGCTCTATATTACTTTCCAAGCTTAATACTAATCTCGTGTTGCATCGCCTGCACTCCCGAGCTTTTCAATAACGATCGCTCTGTTATTAATCGCTACTGCAAAATCAGGCTTTAATTCTATCGACTTATTATACGCTTGAATTGCTTCTTCATATTTTCCAAGAGCACTCAAGCTATTTCCTTTGTTATTGTAAGCATCAGCATATTCAGGATTTAACTCGATAGCTTTTTCATAAGATATTATTGACTCCTCATATGTCTCAATATTGTATAGACTAATTCCTTTGTTGTAGTAATTACAAGCATCATTCGGCTTTAATTCTATCGACTTATTATACGCTTTAATTGCTTCTTCATATTCCCCAAGTTTAAATAAACTACTACCTTTGTTGTTATAGATGTCAGCATCATCAGGCTTTAATTCTAGAGCTTTATCATACGCCTTAATTGCTTCTTCATATTTTCCAAGATCACTTAAACTATTTCCTTTATTATTGTAAGCATCAGCATATTCAGGATTTACGCTTATTGCTTTATCGTAGCATTCAATCGCCTCTTCATACCTTCCACACTCTGCTAAAACATAACCTTTGCTATTGTATGATTGTGCATCATTCGGCTCTATTTCTATCACCTCATTCAATACTTCAATTGCTTCCTCTAATCTTTCAAGCTGTAATGCACTAATCATTTTTGCACTTAATATATCTATATTATTACCATTTAGCTCAATTGCTTTATCGTAGCATTCAATCGCCTCTTCATATCTTCCACGCAAGGCTAAATCCTGCCCTTCATGATATTTTTTTGCCGCTTGATGCTGCTCAAATTCATTTTTCTCTTTCATGATATTCCTAATCTTTTCTGTTGTTTTAATTAATAACTATTGCAGAGATACGATAATTCTCCATACACTGCATTTACCCCTAAGTAACTAGCTGCAGGCACAAAATATTCCAGCGTTTCTTTTATCGCCTTTCTAATCTTTAATTTTGGCTTGTAATAAATGGTTCTGAGGTTGTCTAATCGATCAAATACCTTAATTAGCAATATCTCATCCCTACCACTGATGCGTAAACTTTCTAATATCTCGCTACTTCTTAATTTCTTACCATCATCTTTAATCCTTGTTAAAGACTCAACATTATCTGCTATATTTTTACCAAATACCCCTGATATTTCCTCATATGTGAGGTCCGTATCTTCTAATGTGTCATGCAGTATTGCGGTTACTAAAATATCGGTTCTAAACAGATAATCTGACACCAAATATGCTACCTCTAACGGATGACTATAAAATGGCTCTCCTGAATGCCGGTACTGATCCATATGATATTCTTGAGCAAAATAAATAGCCTTTTTGATTTGCTGAATATCTACCAAAGGTTCTTCTTGCTGCCTAGCTCTGCTATTAAACCTAACCAGCTTGTCTATAAGGCGCTTGGCATAAATACAATTATCTTGTCTCATATCACACCTCCCTTATAGATTCACTTTAAGTTTTAATACGCCTTGATGGCTTTTAAAGCTTCTTTGCTTCTGCATATCATATAAACACTCTAAGCTTATGTTCTTATGACTTGCAATTAAACCGCCTCCAATATTCGTACTTAGCTTTTCATGATTAGAATTAGCACTTACTACAACACTCTCACCTCCTATATCTAGCTGCCCGCCGTTGTGCTTGCTGCCTCTAATTCTCTTATCAAGCGCAATATGTGCTGTTGGTATTAATTTAACATCACTGCTGAAATTAATCGGTGTGAATAATACTCTTGTCCCTATTTCAGCACTTAAAGTACTATTCTTGCTTTTTTTATGATGTAAAACATATGAATCTCGTATTATGGCTCTTGACGCACCAACACGCCCATATTCATACCTAAAACCTATGCTTGGAATTAATGTGATATTGTTCCCCCATCTTATTTTTTGATTCAAATGTGATTCAAAACTGAACAGTTTTGAGTTTGGTTTGAAAATATCTTGCTTCTTACCATGCTTGCCGCTTAAAGCAACTGAAGCAAGTAGTTGAAGATTGGTATTCTCGGCAAGAGTAGTACCATTATATATACTGAATATATGTGTATCGGTTCTGCTGACGTTTGAACTAGCATCAAGCATAGATGGATACTTAAATTTGCTAGACAATCTACTATAACTAACTCCAAACATCAGATCGCTGCTTAAATTAATCTCTCCTCCAATACTGCCACCATGCATTCTACTACTATAACCAAGAGATGTAGCAGTCGCTTTTTGCTTAGAACCACCAAATATACCACTACTCCATATGCTATAACTTGGAGCTTGTGATTCCTCTTCATCACCTGCAGATACAGCAACTAGGCTGCCTATATCTCGCGTCAACAATCTATGCCTAATTTGTTTGCTTATTGCTTTGCTACCAAAACGTAAATCATCTCTTGCTTTTGCAATAATATTTGCTCTTCGTGCTAGCTCTTCTTGAGGGCTTGCAGGACTAATATTGATACCTGCTTGCTCTACCGTATCAGTCATTAAGGCTTCACTTAATATATCCTCTACTGCTTCTACTGATGCCCCTTCCTTTAATTTCTGTGACTGTAATTCTTGCTCCACATCCGCTAATTCATCTTGGACAGTTTCTGATACAATAGAATTAGATTGTGATACTATTTTAGACACCACATCGTTTGTATCTAAACTATTATTGCTATCGGTATCGCTACTATCTGCTAACAACTCATCATACCCGCTATCACTAGCAGAATATCTGCTAATTACCTCATCTAATTTCCTAACTGCTTCATCCTCTGCAAACTCCCAGTTCTCTAGCTTATCATCATATAATCTATCCTCTAATAAGCTCGCATCTTCTGTGCTTGTAGACTGATCCTTAGTCTCTACTATTCTATTACCATCTAATGATCTTTTGCTTCTTGCATTACCATTTGAGCCTAGATCACCAATAACTTCAGCATTATCATTACTCTTTACTGTTAATTGCTCCTTAAGACTAATAATTTCTTGCCTTAAATCAGTAACTATATTGTTGTGAAGTGCCGGATCAATGCCAGCAATTACTGTAGTGCTATCATCACCGTTGGCTCTTGCTTTTTGCTCTCTCATAGCCTTAGCTGCTTCTGCCGCCCTTCTTTGATTCTCAACTTCTACTTCCGCTAATATCTTCTTGCGGTTTGCCTCCCACTCTAGACCTTTTTGTTTTCGTATGGTCGCTGCTTTCTCCTTATTCTCTGCTATCTTTTTCGCTATCTCCTCTTCTCTTGCTTTTTGCTCCTCAGCTGTTACTATTACCTGTTTGGCTGCCTTCTTGAACTTCTTATTCCGCTGCTCTCCAGCTATCGCTTCTCTCCTTGCTAAAAGCTCGCTCATAAAGTCAGCTTTGTCCCTAGATACAACTATTTCTTTTTGTGCTTTCTTTACTTTCTTTAATTTGAAGTGATTGCTAAAGTTTCTGATTGAATCCAATAATGCTGATTTTTTATCTGATTTACTACTACCAGCATCACTTAGTAAATCAGGCATGCTAGGTGCCATAGGTGGTGTTGGAGGAGCTGGGGATACTTGCACCACATCAGGTAATATTACAGGTGGTACTATGTCCCGTAATGGCGGTGGAGGCGGTGGAGTAACCGGAGGATTGGATGGTATTAAATCAGGCAATGGTAACTGCGGTATGACATCA
>JABFPH010000098.1:0-11446 GCA_022817485.1 Elgonia sp. ZL-2020 | reverse complement strand
ATATAAGTTTTTGTTTTCAAAATAAATCTATGCAACTTCCACCAAACTTCAGAAAAAATTATATAATGACTTCGATTTACAGAGGTCCCGTCCATGAAACTTCGAATTATAGAAGTTAATATCTTGTCTTACGTAGTCTAAAAAATTCGATTTATCAAGGTAATTTCTTTCAAAATATCGAGGTTTTTGTCATGCAGCTGATGCAAATGGACAAAAATATCGAATTATAGAGGTTTTCGATTTATTGCGGTTCGATTCATCGAAGTTTTACTGTATTTAAATGAGGTTTACATAAATTTACTTTTTGCAATGTTAGAAGTACATTCCTTTCGTAAAGAATTCGTGTCTGTAATATTACATCGTTGTACTGTAACGTAAGCCTGTGCGTTCAATTTTTCATCCAAACCTGAAAATGAACAAAAATTAAACATAAGTATCATTCTTTTTAAAATCTAATATAATCTTTCCATAACCTCAATTTTTTTTTTTTTGAAAATCAATTTAAAAACTTATTTATTAGTCATCCGACGTTACTAATTTATTGATACTACAGTTCAGTGGCGTATTCCAAAAGTATTCACATCAATACAAAATATTGTATTGTTAATAAATTGATGGAATTAATAAAAAGTGTTGTTCATTTTAATTGGTTATTCTTATAGATCATAATTTGCATATCCAATCAAATCAAACAACTGTTTTTATGAAAAATTCTTGTTCCGTTAAATCATTAATAGTACAATAATTTGTATTTTTGTGAATACTTTCGGAATATGCTATAGAGTTTATTGATACTACAGAGTCATCGTCTGGATTGAAATTACATGCTAATTTTATAGTATTTTATTTCAATGAAATAAATAGAAAATTAAAATAGATTAAAAAATAATACAATAAAATCAAAACGAAATCCCATTCTTGGAGCGTGATTATGATCCAAGCTTTATATTAGTTTTAATTATCGAAAAACTGTTTATAATCTGGTCCATGTCTAACACAGATTATTTATAATTTAAGTAAGATAGTTGCAGTGATAATAGTACCATTTAACGCGGTTATGGAGATGATATGCAGTTGTGCAAATATAAAATGATAGAAAGGGTTACCGTTGTATTATCATACATAATATAACTTAAAATTATATATCTCACAATGTTAGCATACAAAAATCAGTAAAAAATCACTTTTATTTATTTATATATTTATTTATATTTCACTAACAGGCTCAGTATCGATAAACGGTTGGACAAGTTAAGCATTACCTAGAAATAAGATACCCGTTCAACGAAACTTGTATAAAAACAGATTTCTCTTAACATTGCGTGAATACGTTGGTCTAAAATTGGTCCATGTATTGTAAGTATATTAATAAATATCGTTAAATGTTTTTCAATATCATAAATTATCCATAAATATTTTTGGTTAGTTTTTTAAGGACGATATTCGAATATTGTGTGATACTAAAAATTTTTCCTGAATATTTCATGTATATTTATTGTTATTAGAGGGATTAGAGGTAATACTTACTTTCTGATGAAATATCAGCTAAATAGCTATCATTTTCTGAGAATTTCATCTTTTTTGATTGTTCGTTCTCCTCAGTACCTATTTTTGTACATAAGAATAACAATTTAATTAATCTCATTGATAATTTGTATCTTGATATAATTTTTCCCAAATAATGTTACCGCCACAAAAAATTATGTTATTCCATTGAATAAAACGAATTCAAACACACTTGCATTTGATTTAGATAATGAAAATGTATATAAAATAATATTTAAAGATTAATTTAAATTAACTTGCAATTCATTTAGAATATTATAATTTTATAATATAATGTTTTTTATTCAATACAAGAAAAAGTTAACTTTTATTAAGTACAAAAAAGTGGAAGAGAAGTTCTAATTTCAAGCGTATCGATGATAATATGAATGGAAAGAAGAAACTAAAGTGCGCCTGTAAATTAAACCTTTAAAATTGTTTAACTTAAAATCTTTATAGGCCAAAGTAATATTATCAGTTCTAACGGTTAAAAAATATAGTTACTTAAGTTGATGTTCGTAATTATTCTGTTATTTAAATTAATACATATTAGTTAATTATTGTTATTATATTTTTCATTTTTTTATTTATTATTGTTATTATTATTTTGATTGATGATGTTTTTGTCTGTTGATTTACCGATATTTGTTACATAATAAAAAACAAAATAACAATGTTATAATGGCAAAAATTAAAATACTTATTTTAATTTAGCGAAAAAGTTTGAGTTTTCGTACAAGTAACGAAAAAGTGGGTTTTTATATTATAAAATTAAATTGAATATTATTTGAATAAATAAAATTTTTTCAAATTATCTATGCGGTTTTATATTAGAATTTTGTTTATATTAGAATTTCAAATGATTTTTTTAATCGACTATTTAAAATATTGTTTAAAAAATATTTTGCGTACAAATTCTTTCAAATGACCTAATGGGTTTTATAATATAAAATTTGAAAAAAAAATGATTTTGTTAAAGCTACCCATCCCCAAGAGAACACTAAGCTCTAAAGAACGTAAATGGAACGTTCTATTTAGGTTGCGGACATTTTAACGTTCAACGAACGTTCACAAACCTAAAATCAACCTTCCACAAACCTGTTCTCTTGGGGTAGTATGCACGATTTTGTGGAAAGTTTTTCTGCCAACTACTGTTGTCGAATTTGTCGAGTTCCGTCTGATTTGTTAAAAACACTTTGTAGAGAACATGAAGATTTAATAAGAACAGAAGAATCATATAATGCAGACGTTCTATGTAAAAATAGTAAAGAAACTGGAGTTAAAAGTGAAAGTGTATGGAACGAAGTAAATAGTTTTCATGTATGTAAAAATCTCTATGTTGACATTTTGCATGATTTAGCAGAAGGAGTCTTGAATTTTTCATTGACGGCTCTTATTAAATATTTCATACAAGTAAAAGTATTTACTGTAACAACGCTAAATCATCGTATTGAAACGTTCCAATATGGATTTGAACGTTCAAATAAGCCTCCTGCAATTAATGATACAGCTCTGAAATCAAAACTCAAAATGTCTGCTTCAGAAATGTTTTGTTTCAGTAGATATTTTGGATTAATGGTCGGAGATCTTATACCTGAAGGAGATAATTACTGGGAACTGTATCTAACTTTGCGTCGAATTATTGATATTGTAACATCTCCGCGTGTGCTTAAAAGTCATGCTGCTTTGCTTAAAATTTTAATACAAGAGCATCACGAATTATATGTCAAACTATTTGACAATTTAAAACCAAAGATGCATTTCATGACTCATTATCATCGTGTATTGTTGTTAATGGGTCCATTAGTACATATATGGACTATGAGATATGAGTCCAGACACAGGGAATTCAAAATTATAGCTGCTTCCCTTGCTGGTTCTAAAAATCTCATCAAAAGTCTGGCCATAAAAGATCAATTAAAACTATTTTATAGATTAAATCAACCAGATACTGATGAAAAAAAATATGGGCCTGAAGTTAACATATCTTATTTTGATACTCCACAAAGCAGTAAAAAATTCTTTTCTGCACATCATCAATATTATAAATGGGTTGAAATCAATGGAACACAATACAAACAAGATTCGATAATTGTTGTAAAAATTCACGAAAATGAATTACCATATTTTGGAAAAATATTTGCAATTTATGAACAAAATAAAGAATTGTATTTCTTAGTCACAACATTAATATCTATTGCATTTAACGACCATATGCATGTATATGATATTAAAGAAAGCTCAGAACCTGATTTCACAATTAAATATATTGATCTTCCAACAACAAGTCCAGCAATTTTAGTGCACAAAAAAGAAAAATTGTATGTTGCAACGCGTTATATGATTTAACCCTTTTTTTCCCACAAAAGTTTTTCAATAATTTGTTGATTTGTTAAAGTTTTATATATGATTATAATTATTTATATTATTGAATTTCATATAAAAAGCTTTGTTATTAATTACTTAATCTCAAACATATATTTTCAAAAAAAAAAAAAATAATAATAATATTTAAAAATAATAAAAAAAATTCCACAACTCAAAAATTCGTGACTGTATCACTGAGGATATAATAGGTTGAAACGGTTCACTGTAACATGCGTATATATATTTATTTTTGTAAATGTTTATAGATAAATAAATAATTCATAATTACATAGTCTTAAATTGTTATTTATTTGTCAAACCGATCCATACTATAACATATTATTAGTAAAAAGATTTTTTTCAAACATTTTTTTGTTTAAAGAATAGTGAAGATTGCTGATTCAGAACAAAAGAAAAAAAAACATTTATCTATATCGACTTACAGTGTAAAAATATAAACAATTATTAAAATTTTTTTATTTTATACATTGTTATGAACCATTAATCTTCACTATTCTTTAAATAAAAAAATATTTGAGAAAAAACTTTTTTTAATAACAACAAATTTAGAGAACAAATTATTTTAAAAAGTTTCTTACTAGAAGCTATGGTCTATTGACATATTGTTTTAATTATTACTATAAAATTTGTATTTAAAGAGTAAAACATCTCGCTAAGCTGTTAATATTATATGTTGAATGAAATATTGTTAATAATATTTTTTATGTCATTTTGTTTTTTTTTATTTCCTAAAAGAATTAATTATATTTATGAATAGATTTTTTATTTATACTTATTTTCTTTTATAAGAAAAGGGACCTTTTTTTTTCTTTTACATATATTTTTTCCATGAGGGTAATCATTTACAATATCATTGTCATGTTCAACTTTTATACATTAAATAAATTGATTGCTTTGAAAGTTGTAAAGCTAAATTCATTATAAACTTGATAATTATTTTATTTAAATAAAAATAAATTTTAAAATGTACAAAATTGTTTATTTATTGAACTAAAATTTATTTTAATATTAATTTCAATTTAAGTATTTCATTTATTTCTCGATTAAACATGTTAATGTCTAAAATTCCATAATTGAGGTGATTTTTATAACGATTATGATTCAACAACCATCACCATGTTATTTTAGCATGGTGTTGCTCTTCTTTTGACATTTCTTTATAAGATTTATGTCGACCATTTCTTTAAAAGTCTAACCTAAGAATGTATACTTCAGCATGGCTTTCATTTAATTCTAACTAAATGCAAATGTTATTTTAACCTACAAATTTTCCCCGTGCATTTATTAAAAGGACTTTAGTTATTTATAGTTCAAAAATAATCTTAATTGTAATTTTAAAATGTTAAATTTTACATTATTTTTATTATTAAAAAACTTAACAGGGAAAAGCTTACTATTTTCGCCACAATCGCGCGTTTCTTTATAACGCTGCAGGCGGTACTGACGAGGCGTATTGCTTTATAAATGTTCTACTAAAATAGTGAGTATAACTCCTAAAAATATATTTGTATTCATAAGACACAAAACTGTATTGATAATTCATAAATTATTCCTTGACTAGAAGAAATATAGTGAAATTGTTAAAGAAAATAATTTTTGATGAACTAAAAATATTTTGCAGTCACAAACCACTTGTAGAATTCTAATTAATTTGATGAAAGTTTACAAAATAATTTATTATTAAATCTTAAGTAATATGTTCATAACATAATATTAAAATGGCAAGTGAAAATAAATAAATATGTTTATATTTATATACTCATTTTCCATTGTCATGAAATCAAAACAAATAAACGTTCGTAGATACGAAAATTTGAAGTTTAACTTTCATTCGTTTGTGATTAATACGGCAGAAACATTCATTTTTATAAAACAAAATTAATTTTAAATCTCAAAATAGGTTTGTATATTTATGTTATAATAATACTTATTTGTTTCAATGCAATCTACTGGCATTACTAAAATTAAAAATCTTTCGTTTTTATAATATTATAATTTGTGTTCTTCGAAAATAATGTAAAATACGTGATGATTTTCGTAAGAATTGTAATTTCAAAAATCAATATTCTTAATACAGAAACAAAAATTATACACAATAACTGAAAATAATACATTGTAAATAATATTTTACAATTTATGTTATAAAATCAGTTTTATAATTATGAGACCGTTCGATCTATGCCTCACACGAATAGTTAATTGTACTCATTTTTCTACAATAATGTTAGTCTTCTTTCATAAAAATAAGAGCTTATGAAACTATTATTTGTCATAATAAATTTTAAAGAACGTACTGTATTGTATTCAAGCATTTTTAAGCCCTTCTTAATCAAAACCATAAAATATGTAAAAAAATCTAATTATTAATTTGACAAAAAACTACTTTATTAATGTTATTTACATGTTAATTTTATGTCGTCATAAGGATTTATGGCGTGTTCGGGAACCCAACCTACTCTACTCAGAGTCGAGTAGGTTTCAGTTTCTATTCAAACCTATGTTCGTGTAAAAACTGGAACTGAAACTAAAATCACGTGTTTGTTTAAACTAAATTCAATTGTTTTCGAAATACGTCAAAAGTCAGAGAAACAACTATAAATAATAACCTAACTAGTACTCATGAAAATTTGTTAGAACACCCTCAGTTTCATTTCCAGTTTCAGTTCCAGTTTCGTACACGAACATAGGTTTGAATAGAAACTGAAACCTACTCGACTCTGAGTAGAGTAGGTTGGGTTCCCGAACACGCCATTAGTACAATTTCTTTTGCAATTGTATAATGTTCAAAAATAACACACCGATTCAAATTTTTACATATTCAAAATGGATTAAACATTTACTCCTTCTAAATAGATATTCTTACCGCTCTAATACAGTTCTGAATAATTTGCTTTAGAAAATATTCAAATAAAGGCTAAAAATTTGTTATCATTTTAAAATGTTTTTCTTATATGTATTTAAATTTGGTTTTACAATTATATACTTGTCTTATTGTAAAAATTTTTATAAATCTGATCTGCCCTACCAGCGTATAATATTATTTAATATTCTTGGAATGTGCCTAGAATATTAACTTATTGTATTAATATTCGTAAAATATTAAATAATATTATTTGCTGATAGGGATAGTACATTATATGATATACTGCGTGTTATGATGCAAATAAAGTAAACTGCAACAACATTTTGTGCTCTAATCTTTATTCAATAACCATTCTTAAGAAGACTTTGCTAGACATAAAAACAATAAAAGGATTGCCATCAAACAATTATCTCGATTTGTTGTCTAAGTAAATAAATTTTCCAGCCAATCTTACATTCATATAGACGTATGATTTATAACACTTGGACGATCTTAGATTCTTTGTACATAAATTATCTCGTTTGCAAAAAAGTTGGTATTTATTTAGACTATAACTAATTTAAAGTCAGTAGAATAAAATTATTAGTGTATTATTTTTCCAGTTTACTATTTTGGTAACTTTTTTCGGCCACTTTTCTAAAATTACAAGTTTATATAGATTTTTTTTGGTTTCAATTAACATAATTGTATAGATAAATATAATTGAAAATGGAATTAACTTGTGTTTAAAAATAATTATGATCAATTAATGAAAAACTTGAATATATTTAATAGAGTATGTAATTATACGTATATATATAGATTGTAACGCTGCTTTTTTTTTGGGCCCGTTCAAGTTTTTGATTTTTAGTTTTGAGGCGGACCTGGAGGGCGGACAAATTGGCTGGCAAGTATGACAAAAATATTTTGTAGAGTTTATTTTTCGATTAATTGATTTCAGAATTTTATGTTTTTAGTAATTTCAAGATTATTTTTTTTTGTATGTGGTATGGACTTATGAGTGATCTATTTTGCGAATATTGGGTTTCTTTTATATAATTTTTGTTTTATTTTATCGTGGTATGTAGTACGGACGTATGAGTGTTTTATTTGGAGAATATATATTTTTTTTTTGGTACAGGAATTTTATTGTAAGCTTAAGTAACGGGTCCTCATCATTGAAGACCCTTATTGAGGACAACAACGTATGGAACAACACCTTTATGGCAACCTCCTTGGCGCAGCCATCTACTTGGGCAGAATTTTATTGACAACCTGCCAAGGAGAACTCTGTGCTGTGCTGTGAGCCTCCACTCCCTTCAATCCTGATCTGAATGGAGGATGAATAGTCAACCCTTTCATCAAAAACCGGATGGGACCATCTACATCCTGATATTTAGCCTACCGAAAACTCAAGATTTCGGACTCGGAAGATAATCATTGTGAGTAATTTGGAGTCCTGAGTCACTTGTGAACTGCAAATTTATTATGGTTTTCACCATCACCGGACCCCAAGCCCAGAATGACGCTACCTCGTCTGCTTGCCGTGGCCACCCGTTGATGAAACGATGAATCCAGAGACATCCAAGAATTCTGGAAAACTGCTTTAGCTGGTGTCAGAGGGAGAAAGTACGCTTATCGTTTTAAGGTACTTAAAACTATTAGTACGCCGATGCCAATAATCGGGTGCTAAATATTGTTGGATCTCTCCCGTAGCAGTTGCTTTGGATCACGGGACTATTATTTATTTTGTAAAAGAAGAGTGAGATGATATAAGGCCTGATATCATCTACATCATCATGGTAGGAGAAATTTGACGTTTGGCGCCACTCGACTGCCGCGCCGCAAGTGACGGAACGAAGGGAGGGGAGCGCAAGCACCACAACTATCATCAAGTTCGAGCGGAGTAATGACTTTTCTGCTGTGCGCTCTCCAGGTTCAGCCGGATTTTGTCTGAGGCCCGTTACGACATAGCATTTTCTGTGGTTTATTGTGTTTTAATTAAGTACCCATTTATTTTAGTTTAAATGTGAGGATTTAAGTTTGAGATTGAGTGAGTTTTTTTTTATTATTAAATTGATTTCTTTTCTTGCTTGCCGGCCAGTTGTGGCGGAAAGTCAAACTTTCTCTTGCGGTTAAGTTTTAGGTATCAAGATTTTTGTTTATTAATGTATAGTTTTTGTGACTTTATTTGAGAATTTGATTATTGATGAATTGTATTTTTTTTGTTGTCTCAAAAGGAGAAATTATAACTGATGAGGAACATCGATAACAATTCGTTGTAATCGTTGTTCCCATTTATCAGCTTACCGTTTTGTTTTATAAAAAAAAAAAAAAAAAAACGAAAAAAAAAAAATTTAATAATATCAATTTTGAAAAATTTTGAGAAAACTCGTTAATTCTTAAAAATAAAGTTTATTTGATGTATTTGTTTTTGACCTCTATGAATAGATATGTTTGATTTTGCGTATCAACAATGTGTTTTGACGACGAAAAATAAAGTAGTTGAAACGATTTTATTTGGCGACTTCAATGATATTTCATTTGGTTTTTGATTATCGTATGTTCAAATTTTGGAACTAATTAATTTTGTAATTGAGAAACTTAGTTAAATGATAAATTGTGTGATGTTGTATATAGCGATGATTTATGATTTTATGATAAATGAGTTTCTGAATTTTTGTATAAGCTTGCCGAGGAAATAAAAGAGGAAAAATTTTGAGTTATAACAATTGAACATCTATTGTTTTATTATTTCTATTTGTTTCCTTGAGAATTATTTCTGTTTGAATCCAAGGGATCCTTGCCTGGCGTCTTCCGCAGTTCAGTTCCGTTTTGCGGCGAGAGACCAAACAATTCCGCTTCACCATAGAGTAAATTTTAAAATAAAGTTTTTTTTTGTATTTAACGTTAGTTTAGGTAAATCTTTGTGGTAATTTGAAGTTTGAGTATGGTTAAATTTGTGTAGATTAGTTCATAATGAATTTAATGCAAAAATTTTGGTACGGTTTGATTTTTGAGGTTAAGTCATTAAATTTTGTGTAACTGATTGAGTACGGAAAAAGGCGATCCTGACCAGTTAATTGAATTTTGGATTTTATTTTGGTTTATTAAGTATGGTTTTATGAATTTTTGAGGCTAAATACTCTATGGTGGCGAAGGGACGTTAAAGGATGAATTTATGTAACGTTACAACTGGCGATCTTGCCAGGATCCTTTTCAAACGAAATTTTTCTTAACGACAAACTTTTAGGTTTTATGGTTTTTAGATAAAGTATGGTTACGGTTTTGATAAAGTTCTAAAGATTTATTTGACATTGTATTTGAGTAAATTATTAATGTTTTGATTTTAAAGTATGGTAAATTATATGAAAATTTGTATCATTGAAGTGTCGTTAAATTACGGTTAATTTTGAAAAATGTTGCTAGTTTGAGTTTAATAAAGTATCTGAAAATATTATTGTTTTTGAAATTTCAGTTTAGAAAATTTTGAGTATTATTTTTGAAATTATTCTTTGAACCAATTTCATTGTAAATTTATGTGTGGATAAGTTTATTTAACCTTATCGAATTACATTTTGATAATTATTTACAGGTTTTTGTTTGCACAAAAATGGAAATTGTTTTAGTTTAATTCTGATATTATTTATTTTTTTTATTTATTTTATTTTAGTGATTAAGACAATTGTATTTGATTTTATTGTTGATGACATAATTTGTAAGTTTTATTTTATTGTGACATGATTTTATTTTTTTTTATTAATTGATTTTTCTAGTTTGGTTGTTGGGTCATTATTGATATTCATAATTGACCCTACAAGAATTGATGATTTATTACAGGCCATGTTTTATAATTGCCAAGACCCTTCAGTTGATTATTAGATGCTGAAAATAATTAATAAAAAGTGAGCATTCATTGTGTTGAAATTTGAAATTCCGCGAGGAAACGCGGGAATTGAAATTCCGCGCGACGCGCAGAGTTCTGCGCCACAGCGAGCTTGCCGCGGATACGTCGACGCTGATGAATGTTTCTGCTTGTCTCGCATGCGTTGCATTGCGAAGTTTTTGGCAGTTAGTTTTCTTGTGTTATTTGTGCAAAGTTTGGACAAAGATATCGACAAATTTGGATATATTAGTGATTGAGTTTTGGATTCGAGAATTATCTCGGTGTTGGACGAATCCATTGAGCTTGTCGTTATTTGTTTAATAACGACCTTTTTTTTCCTTTGGTTTTGGTGAGTTTTTGACTTGTTTTCTTTTCTGTTTTGGTTGTAATTTTAATATCAACGAATTATCTTATATTAAATTAGTTCATTTATTTTTTTTCTCTTTTTTTTCTCTTTTTCTGGCTTTTAGTTAATAATAAATGATTATTTTTTTTTATTTTTGTTGTAATATTTTGTAACCATTTTTTTTGTACATAATTTGTTAAGTGAAAACAAAAGAATTTTTTTTTTTTTTCATTTTCTTTTTGTATGACTGACTACCTATTTTATTTCTTTGTTTTGGTTATAGATTTAATGTTTTTTTTATTAGTTCGTTTTTTTTTTTTTTGTCGCTGAATTTGAATGATTCATTTTTTTTTATTTTTTTTATTTTTTTTTTAATTTTTTTTTTTTTTTTTTTTTATCTAACCTCTTATTTGTTATTTTTTTGTTGAAATAAAATAAT
>JABFPH010000097.1:0-11444 GCA_022817485.1 Elgonia sp. ZL-2020 | reverse complement strand
TGGTATACCATGCAATGATTGTAATAAAATCTACGTAGGACAAGCTAAAAGATATTTAAAAACTCGATTTTATGAACATAAATATAATATTAAACTTGTTCCCAAAAGTCACACTTCTTTAATGAAACATAAAATTGATGAGAATCATTAATTAAATTATGATGATTTTAAAGTTTTAAGTTCTAAAAATAACTATAAAAGAGGAGTACTGTTTTGATAGCCGAAGTGTGCGGACGTGTTTGTTTTTCTAGTCGCAAGTGGCTTACTTATTTCTCATTATACTACATTATTACTTTATAATTATTGAGATTGAGATAATGATTGAGATTGAGATAATTTTGTGAAAACTGAACAGACTTTGATTACTTCTATTTTTTTACATTGATAATAGTTATTCAAGTCTGCTCTTTCTCTTGTGCTGTGGATGATTTTGCCAAAGTTTGTCAAACTTGTCTTGGATTAATGCAGTATTTCTTTTTATATTTTTGGAGCCCATTGTTGTCCTATTTTTTGAGCAATTTTATTCTATTGTGAGTGAGTAAACGATAAATGAATGAAGTGAAGAAATGATACTTTTTTTCAACTGAAGTTTATCTCAGCGTAATTTGAATTTATTCGTAATTTTCAAATTAATCTGTTTACATTTTATTTTGGTTTCAACTGCCACTCAAAGTATTGTACATCTGTTTTGTTTGCTCTATTTTGATCATTATGACAACCAATGAAGATTTGAAATTATCTATTGATAGCCTGACGGCTTCTATCAATTTATTAATTGCTTCACAAGATGCTATGAAGTTTGATTTTGAAGTTGCTACGAGACAAATGAATACTAATAGAGAAGATATATCAAAAATTAATATTGAATTACAATCAGTTAAAACTTTACTCGAAAAGAATTTTAGAGAAAAAAATGTTATTATTTATAATTTGGTAGATGATGACACAACTAATAATAACTTGTTTAGTTATATTATTAATCTTTTCGAGAAAATCGGTATACAACTTCCAGAATGGGCAATTAATGATGTGTATAGACTTGGTAAATTGAAGGATAACAGACCTGTGATTATCAAACTTAACTCAATGAAATGGGTAAGGGATATTCTATCAAAATGTTTAGAATTGAAGAAACCGTTTGATATTTCTTTATCGAAGGATTTGAGTCCAATGGATCGGAAATCTAGAAAGGAGTCATTTTTAGCCTGGAAAAAACTTAGAGATAATGGTATACCAGCAATTTTGAAATTTGACAAAATTTCATTAAATGGTAAAGTTATTCCCGTAAACACAATTGAAGAACTTATAGTGAATAAAACTCGTGGTAATGACGTGATCAACTCTCCTGTTAACTCTATATCCACCAGAACTAAGCGTAAAATGTCTGACATTTCGCCATCATTTACCTCAGCTGGTAGCGATATTAAGAAGAAAGGACGTCCTTTGAAAGTCCTGTCGAATTCAGTGGATTGTACTTCACAGAGATTGGATGATTTTTTGTTGAAGAAGCAACAACCTGCGCCAGGCAATTCGGAACGGAAGTAACTCTGAATTTGAATGATAGCTTGGATGATAGCTTTCATAAACATCCTAGACTGGTTTTTTGGAATTGCCATGGCATTGGAAATTTTCATGATATTGTGGATAATCTGAGTGCTTCTGATATTGTTTGTTGCTGTGAGACATGGGCCACTGATGCAATTTTATCTTTCAATTCTAAGTTCTCTCATACTATTACATCTCCAGCAGCCAAACCTATTGGCCCAGGTCGTCCTAGTGGTGGACTGGCAATTTTTTATAACTCCAGATATTTTTCTTGTGAAATGATTTTTTTTGATAAATTTGTACTTGCTGCGAAGATTTTTGGCATGTCTTTTAATTATATTTTGTTATTAGTCTATTTTGCACCTAATACGAACTTTGATGACATGCTATGTGAATTAGATTCTATTTTGACTTCCTTTGCAGCCAATTTTCCGGATCTTCCAGTAATTATTGGCGGTGATTTTAATGCCAGAGTGGCTTTCTTAAATTACATAGATACTGATATACCTTTGGGATCATTTTATCATGAAAGGATGTCCTTGGATTGTGTGGTGAATGAGAAGGGTTAACTAGATTTATGGAAGGTCATGGACTGATTTTGTTTAACGGAAGAGCTGATAGTGATACTCCAGCCAACTTCACATACTTGAGCTGTCTTGGGAAAAGTGTCATCGACTTGGTTTGGGGTTCTTTGGATAGTGTTGGCATTTGTGTTGATACTGAAGTCTGCCATTGGTTAACCAGATCTGACCACTTTCCGATCGCTGTGAGTCTTGCAACGTACACAGAAGCAAAGGAGGTTGACTTACCCGGATATTTTCTTGCTTGGAATAACTCACATGCTAATCTTTTTGGTAATTATATGTCCTGGAGACCAGAAGTTGTCATGATTCATGGCTCATCCAACGATTTGAATGATACTCTTACTAATGTAATTGAGGAAGTGGCTTCTGAATTGGGAATGCAATCTACATGTTCTAAATCAACAATTTCAGAGGGTAAACCTTGGTTTGATCATGACTGCAAATTAGCGAGACGTACTGTTAAAAATCAATTGAAAATTTGTAAACAAGAAGGTTTTTCAAAACAGTCTACCGATTTGTTTACTGCATTGAAACGTGAATTTAAAATTCTTATCACTCAAAAGAAATTTGATTTTAATCAGGCGATTATTGATAAAATAGGTTGCAGTAATGATTCGGTGTCGTTTTGGAGGAACTTCAATAGACTTCGAGCTAAACCATGTATTTCTCAAACAATTGATGCTTCTGTTTGGACGGATTAATGTCTAGTTAAAATGTTTCCTTCACAAGAAAGAACTATTCCCCATTCTGATGATTTAACTGTACCCGCTCAAGATGATCCAATTGACATGTCTAAACTTTTGAAAAGTCGTACGAAGTGAAGGGTGGAAAGGCTGCTTTCCATGATAAGATCAACTATGATTTTTATAAAAATCTTCCAGAGAACTGGCTGTTATTCATGCTTCATATGTTTAACCAAATTCTCATTTGTGAAACAGTACCTTCTGCATGGTGCTGTCTTTCTGTCTTTCCACTTCATAAGAAAGGAGATAAATGTGATCCTAGCAATTACAGACTTATTTCGTTAATCAATTGTATTGCGAAAATATTTATGCAGATCCTTTTCTTCCGTATTAGTAAGTTTTGTGACGAACACAATTTATTACCGGAATTTCAATCGGGTTTTAGGAAGGGAAGGGGCTGCATGGATAATATATTTACTTTAAATTCTTTAGTACAAATTCATACACGACATCGGCGTTCTAGGGTCTTTGCAACGTTTGTTGATTTTAAAGGGGCATTTGACTCTATTAATCACGCGATTTTGTGGAAAAAACTGACATCTTTGGGATTCAGTTCTAAATTTTTAAACATACTGAAAAGCTTTTATAGTCAAGCCTCTGTCTCTGTTAAACTTGGCAAATTTTTGTATTCTGACCCAGTGAAAATTACATGCGGTGTATTGCAAGGTGATGTGTTAAGTCCTATTCTTTTCGCTCTTTTTTTGAGTGATTTGGAGGACTATCTTTTAGCTGATGGGTGCCGTGGTATATCGGTCTCATCTTGAGAGGAAATTTTAATTCTTGCTTATGCCGATGATTTAGTTTTGTTATCTGATACTCCTGTGGAATTACTGCAAAAACATACGGCAATTTTTAACTATTGTAATATTAATGACCTCAAGGTCAATATTGATAAAACTAAAGTTGTTGTGTTTCAACAGGGGAAAAGAAATACTAGACCTGAGAAATTTAATTTTGGTGACAATTATATTTTAGTAGTGCGTGAATATAAATACTTAGGGGTTTGGTTCTCCGATAATTGTAAATTTGACTTTGCTATAGACCAGACAATTAAATCATGTTTTAGTGCTGCTAGTTCAGTTCTGAAATTAATTGACAGAATAAAATTGAAATCGTGGTCGTCAATTAATATATTGTTTGTTTCTCTTGTGAAAAGCATTCTTTTATACGGCTCTGAGATTTGGGGTGTCTTGCAATTGAAGAAAGTAGAGAGAGTTCAAACATGTTTTTTTAAGCAACTTTTACATATTCCGCGTAATTGTCCAGATTATGCTGTACGTTTGGAAACGGGATGTTATCCCGTGAGTAGTTTTATACTTAAAAACATTCTGAATTGGTTAAACAAAATTTTTTCTATGCCTGATAATAGATATCCAAAATTATGTCTCGTTAGACTTTCTAATCTAGCTGTAAATTATCCAAACTATCAGAACAACTTTTTACTTCAACTAAAATCATCCTTCATTGTTGAAAATAGCTTTTTGAAATGGAACTCCATTCTTTCTTTAAATCGCATAGATGTACCCTTCGTTATTTCTCAATACGGTATAATTTTTTATGAATCGGATTTGATTAAAGCTCGTAACTCGACAAGTTTGATTTTTTTCCCTCACCTTCCGCAGGGTCAAATGTCTAATCCTTCCAGTTATTTAACTTCTAATATGTCTCTGTGTAGAAAGCGTATTATAATTCAAATTCGTCTTATGTCTAATTTTTTTAGTAGATTGATCATTAATTGTCATGTATTCCGTTTCAAGGAAAATATATGTACTCATTGTGACCATGGCTCGGTTGAAAACTTGTATCATGTTATAGTTGAATGTCCGTTTTATAACGATATTAGAACTACGATACTGCCTACTGTTTGCTCTGTACAGGAATTTTTTTTAAATGCGTTGTGTGTACCGACTGCATCAACGGAATTTGTTGAAAATTTTGTAAAATTGCTATCTACTATTTTGGATGGAAGGAGTGAGTGTTAAGTGTTAATGTGTGATAGATTTTAATTTGTAACGACTATTTTATGTACTCCCCTTGTATGGGCTTTAAGCCTTAAGCAATTGTATCTAATAAATAAATAAATAAATAAAATTATTATTATTATTAAAATATTTTTGTAATACTAACTTTTGTAACTGACTATCATGATAGTCCCACCTTAATCTTTATACAGACTGGTTTCAATACTCATAAGTTTTAGTAAATAACAAATAATACAAATTAAAATTAAATTTCGAAAAATAAAGTAAACCCAACAATTCTCCTACTTTTATATAGAATATTGAATTACAATTTGATGAATTTTTGTGCAATAGTTTTTGTTGAGAAACTGAACTCGTTTTCGAAGTGAAAAGTGCAGCAAATCTCGTTTTTATCTTTTGGCGGATTATATTCATATTTAGCATGGACAGGGTACCGATCCTACATCTATTTATTCATATGTAGGATCGGTACATTTCGAGACACTTGGATTTCTGACATCTAGCTTTTGGACACCTGCAAATGACACAAAACAAATAAGACACCAAGCTTTTGAAAACATGCAAATGACACATCTGTTAATGACACACATGAAAATGACACACAATAATGAAGCACCTAGATTTTGGATACGTGGACATGACATAAGTATTAATTATATACATGCAAATAACACACAGTAAATCAAGCCCTTGCGTTTCAAATACCTAGCTTTAAGACACATAAAAATGACACACACACAAACGACTTAACACTTAAGGCATTTAGTTTTTGGAAACTTGGAGATGACAGGCGTGTGAATGACACACATGAAAATTACAAACAATAAATTAGGAACCTAACTTTTAAACACCTGCAAATGACACACATGTACATAACTCACAACAAATAAGGCACCTAGCTTCTGGACACCTGAAAATTACACACGTGTACATGGCACACATGCAAATTGTGCTATTCAATATACAAAAAGACTAAAATAAAAATGAATTTGTTTTATTATAAAAATAATACATAATATCATATTGTTTATTTATTCAATTAAAATTACCTTATTCCGTTTGATCATATAAATAACATACACTTGTGCTACTTTTGGATTTCTTGGCGTAATCTATAAAAAATGCAATAAAAAAATTTAAAACATATGAATTAAATAAATTTTTCAAAAAATCATTTATCAGTTTTAGAGAACATATTTAGAATGTTCTCTTACAAAGTAAGACCACTTTTTATTCTTATAGCTATGCAAGAAAAAAAAATTATCGTCACAGGTGCACTTAAAGTCGTGTTTTACTCCCTGAAATTAGGGAGTAAAATGCAGTTTTAATCCCTTGGGAATAAAACTTATACCTCGGGAATATAGTTTCGTTTTACTCCCTCGGGACAAGATTTTATGCTCCAGAAACGCAGTTTTTCTCCCTCAGGATAGAGATAGAAACACGATTTCTCTCTCGAGAGAGAAAAATACTTTCCTAGGGAGAAAAACTGTGTCTCTCCCTATCTTTCGACAGAAAAACTATACTTTTTTTCTCCTGCATTTGTGACGAAACATATCGTACGTGATATTAGAAAGAAATTTCTTTCTTTTTTCCAGTTTAAAGTGTAAATAAATAGTTAAGGTGAAATCTCAGTGCTACAGTCCCGGAGTTATGGTGTTTTAAATTCATTTTATTTACAAAGATAATTGACGTTTCTCAATAATATCCGTCAAATCTTTGCTTCTGGGAGATTCAAATGAATAATATAAGTATTGTTTTTAGTTATTATTATTTGCGTAGTAACTACGTTAGAATTTTTCTCCACTTGACAAACGCTCGTAGTTACTGCGATTGTATTGAATTTTATTTTAAATATTTACATAGTGCAATAAATTCTTCTAAAATGAGAGATTTGACGGATATAGTTCATTGTCTCAAATTGTTTAAATTAAAAAAATTATTTGCAAAAAGTCTTTTCTAATAACAAATGCACTGAAATTTCACCTATCACATAACGATACATGATTATTATATAAAACGAATTTTTACGTTATTTTTTATAAACAAATGATTATTTATCATGAGAGAAAGTTGTATAATTTTTCAATGTGAGTTTCAACTCAACACTTATTTTTATAAATATTAAAGTTTTTCCTCGGTTAAAATTATTTTATTCAATAAACGGGTATAACCCTTTAATACAAAATATTGGTATAAAAATAAAAGACTGCATGTTAACAATTCAAAATATCATAAACAATTACTGGAATTGGATATTAGATACTTGTTTGGCAAATGAGGATAACTTATTGTTATAGAAATTACAATTCTCTCTGTAAGAGTTTCCCAATTTCAATATACGCTGAATTGAATTTGAGATGCCGGCGTTAGTTCTATAAACGTCTACAACAAATAATGGTGGATTTCTAGTAAATCTGATAGGCGAATAAAGAGAAACATTGTTCCCAAGTTTCACCGAATTAATGTAACCGTTAATGATTTTGTATAAAAAAGTAAGGTCAGATATTGTTCGTCTGTCATGTAGCAAACGCAGATTAGATAAACAAAGCGCTAACGTATAATCGTGATCGAGAAAGTTCATAGGTTTGCCAACTCTAAACATGTAATTCCGCAAGAACTTGTGCTGAACTGATTCAATTGCCTTAATATCAGACTTAGTGTAGGGTGACCACACTACAGACGCATATTCAAGCAAGGGACGTACAAGGCTCAAATAAAGAGTCCTGTATGTGTTCGGGGCACGACAGAGACAGACATTTCTATCAATGAAGCCCAATGTTCTCAATGCTTTTGATCTGACGTCGACGATGTGCTCGTGGAAGGAACCAGTATCAGAGTATCGCACGCCCAGATCAACGATATTCGAGACCGATGCAATAACTGACCCATCAAAATGATAATCATTGACAATAGATGAACGCTTTCTCGAAAAACGTACAACCCCACATTTAGGTACACTAAGCTGTAGACGATTAAGTGTACACCACTCAAACATCCGATCAAGATCACTCTGAAAGGACACGCAATCATCAAGGTTCGTTGTTGTATGATATATCTTGGCATCATCGGCATATAATAATATGTTACAATGTCTAAAAATGTAAGGCAAATCATTAATGAAGATTGTAAAGAGTAGAGGACCTAAATGTGAACCCTGCGACACGCCAGATGTGGAGGTATACTCAGATAAAGCGCCTTCCCTAGATTTAACCACGTAAACCCGGTTTATCAAGTATGAGGAAAACCATTCGAGAAAATGTCCATTGAAGCCAATTTCCTGTAGCTTACGCAACAAAACAGAGTGGGATACTCGATCAAAAGCTTTCTCAAAGTCTGTATAAACGACATCTACCTGATTACCCATGTCAAGATTTGAAAAGAGATAATCATTAAAGACTACCAGATTAGATGACGTAGGTTTTCGAGCACGGAAACCATGCTGTTCTTCGGCCATAAATCTGTCAAGCTGCGATGTAAGGTGTGATGTCACTATTTTTTCGAAATGTTTTGGAATGGCATTGATAATAGAAATAGGGCAGTAGTTTTTGATATCTTGTGTGTTCCCCTTCTTGTGAATGGGGATAACAAGACTAGATTTCCAGTTCTGAGGAAAAATGCCCGTAGATAGCGATTTGTTAAAGAGGATTAACAATGGCTTAGCAATACCAAACCTTGCATGCTTCAGAAAAAAATTCGGTATACCATCAAGACCGGGCGAAGAATTAACATCAAGCGTAGCCAGCTCATTGAAAAGGCTAATCAGATCAATGGATAGCTCAGATATATTAATAAGTTTGTCAAGGTTAAAGTGTTCATCACAATTTGCACCAGGAACAAATACCGACTCAAAATATTCAGAAAAAAGGCTAGAAATTTCCTCCGAAGTTAAAGCTTTGTAATCATTTAGGAACATTTCATTAGGATGGGCAGCTGATTTTCTATAATTATTAACATATCTAAAAAACTTTTTAGGATCTGCAACCAGGGATCTTTCAGTAATGTCGGTATATGTTAAAAATAGATGTTTCGAATAGTTTTTTATTTCTGAGCGAAGCTTAGAAAATTTTGAATAATCATCCGCGGAATGTGTTTTCTTGTACGTGGAATGAGCCAATTTCTTCTGGGCAATTAAGTATTTGATGTGGGAGTTGAACCAACAAGGAAAATTATCTAATTTGAAACGTTTAACAGGAACACAAGTTCCAAAAATCTCGGACAGAGAATCATAAAAAGCAGCAATTGAAGCATCAATATCGCAATCTCTGAAAAATGCTTCCCAATCGATAGAATTAAGTTTGGAGTTTACAAGTGCATAGTCCACAGCTTTAAAGTCAAAATAATAAGTGTAAGTAGGAATAGTGTAACTATTTATAATTGGTAAGGTAATAGATAGAGGTGGGTGGTGTTTGTCGATAGGTAAATGTGCATGTTCTTCACGAATAACTGATACATCGGAAAATGTGGAAAATACAAGGTCCAAGCAATAACCATTAGGGTTCGCTATACAATTACTTTGGTTGGTGAAATTATAATAATTAACAAAATCACATAATAGGGAAGCAGTCTGGGCAGTCATTCCAACTGTTAGAGCATCAGTATTGAAAGTCAATATTGAATTAGATGGATACCAGTAAATATGTGGAAGATTAAAGTCGCCAATTAGTAAGATGCCAGCATCAGAATGATTGCTAAGTTGAGATGACAACGCCTCAAAAATATTCTGATAAACAATTAACTCAGAGACAGGTGGAATATAAACAGCGCTAAGAATTAATAATGTATCATTGATTCTACAGGTAACCATAAGTAAGGCGGGATCCGATATAGGAAATTGAGAGCAGTTCAAACGATTATGAATGGCTATCAAAACCCCGCCACCCCTCTTGTCAGTTCGGTCAAATCTAAAAACATTGTAATCGTACAGACCAAGTTCTGCATTAGTAATTAAATTAGTAAGCCAAGTTTCAACTAAAATTATGATGTCGGAGTCAATATGCACAGCAAACAACCGCAGCAATTCGAGTTTCGTACGCAAACCCCTGACATTTTGATAAAAAATAGTAAAATCTCTATCACGATCATTAACAGATGATACCCGCTTTAAACGTTTTTTTTCTCTGTGATTATAGGGATATTGTCTACATATCGTATAGTGAGATTCTTCTCGCCCTCTTCAATTCTTCTGTTCAACTCGGTTCGAAGAGTTGTCAGGTATTCTCTCTGATTTAAGGTTAAGTCGTTTTTTAAAATCAAATTACGGGAATTAAAGAAGGCTCTATTTCTCAAAACCATCAGTGCATCAGCATGAGAATTGAAAGAACATTTGAGAGGACGCGGTCTCCGTGCTGTTGATGTGCCCAATCGGGTGGCGGTTACAGCATTACAGGTAATTGCTTCTCCAGGTATGTCTTTCAAGAGCTGATTGAACTTTAAAAGATCATCATCTCCATCAACATCTTCTGGAAAATTCAATAAAAGAACATTACACGCTCGTGCACGGCGATCTTCAACCTCACGAATCACAAACTGTTTAGTTGTCTCAGAAACGACAGTGGACTATTGTCCACTTTCCAGCACGGATAACCTGTCCTCAAAACTGCTCAGTCTACCCTCCATAACAGTCAATTGTGTTTCAATTTTATCAAATGATGTTTGGATCGGAGATAGTAATTCGCAAAAAGTATTCTGCAGAGTACGGACCATATTATCTAAACCAATTTCAAAATCAGATTGAGTAATAGGTTTGTCATCTAAGTGGTCATGTGATTTCGCTTTAGGTGTATTAGTTACTGATCTACGAGTATTTCCAGATGCGTTACAACAGATATCGAAACCTCCGTTTGGTACTTTTCTCAAATTAAGCGCACACTTAGCATGAAACGCGGCACCACAGTTTGAACAAAACGTCTTTCTAGATTTATGGTGAACAACGGAATTACATGTGCGACATAAGGTATTTTGCGAAGACATGATTGTTATAAGTAAAATAAAATAATAGAATAAATTAATAAAAAGAGTAAAATAAGAAAAAATACCAATAATTCGCAGGTGCCGATACTAAAGTACGTAATAGAGAGTTATCGAATCTCAAAATAAATAATTGAAAACGGAGTGTAGATCAGTAATAAAGTATGACAAAATAATAATACAAATTACGCAAAACGCAGGTGGTAAAATAAGTAAATATAAAAAAAAAACGATGTCAAAATTGAAGAAAAGATCGAAGACAATAAAATTAAAATTAAAAAGATTCTAAGTCCACCAAAGATTAAAAATTAATTAACAAATAATCGAGTCAACATAATTAAAATAATAAATGAGTGAGTAAATTATACAAAACAAGTGTAAAAATGACTCTAAAACAATCTAAAATTACGCAGGTACAAAATATTTATATACAGATACCGTTAAATGCCGTTAAATACACGTAAAAATAAACAAAACAAAAATTCAAATTCGCGTCGATGACATGGTTAAAAAAAAAAAAAAATTTTTTTTTTCAATTGCACGCTTTGAAATTGAAATCTCCAAAAAAATTGTCAACCAAAAATTGTTTGGTGGACCCAAGCTCAAAAAAATAAACAAATATG
>JABFPH010000096.1:0-11478 GCA_022817485.1 Elgonia sp. ZL-2020 | reverse complement strand
CTCGCTGACAATATTATCATAATTCCCTTGGCGTCGTAAACAATTCCAGTTGAACGATCATCTACCAGTAAACTGATCATCGCCAAAAGCTCTGTGTACAGCAATGTTCCACGGAGTATTCAAACTCCTATTGTGTCGTAGAACGATTACCACGTCGCCAAACTTGTTTCAGATAAACTCAAATTAGATTGCCATTGAACGTGTATGGTAAACATAAACAGGTCCTCTTAGAACTTGTGATAAAGTTATTATATACGTTCTAAAATTAACTAAAATTACGATCAATTTTGAGATAGATGAAAATACCCATTACTTGGATGTGAGTTACACAAATCTGAAGTTACGTAGCTTTGATGTTTGAAAATACAGTCAAACCTGGATAGGTTGTAACTTGATAAGTAAGACAAATATTCAAGTCCTTGCATTTTCTCATTGAAAAACATCTATAATTGAGACTGAATAGTAGAGTGTTTTTGTTTTCTATTTTTCTGAGATGGATTTCATAATTTAAAGTACAATGACCTACTTTTCAAAGTTAGGTAAAAATTATATATGAAAAATATATATTATAAATTTTAATGTATTAACATTGTTAGTTGTGACATAAAGATTCTTTGAGAACACGACATGTAAACATTTTAGTTCAATAGTAACCTCTATATAAGTGAGACTACATAAGTCATCCCTTGAAATCTCATTTATATAAATTCGACTGTACTTATAAATAATTGTTACAAATTGTTGTGAAACTATGAACTAAACACTAAAAAATGGTTATTAAAATCTATTTGACGCAAGCAGAATCCACCTGTCGCAAATGGAATCCATTCACTGCACACCGATTTCCACCAAACAGATTCAACTTCCGTTATATAGACCTTTTTTAGAGTGTATGGAGTAATATATGGAGTAATATATTGCGTCATATATGGAGTTATATATGAAGTTATATATGGAGTCATATATGGATTTATATATATTGTCATATATGGAATTATATATGATGTTATTTATGGGGTCATATATGGAGTAACATATGGAATCATATAGCGTCACACATGGAGTAATATATAGAGTCATTTATGGCGTCATATATGGAGTTATATATGGCGACATATATGTGGAGTTATATATAGAGTATATATAGTCAGTCTTTTTTAATTAGATGGAACATGTACAGATGTGTTCAAACTTTTGGTCAATCCTAAAAATTAGCGAAATTGCATAAAAATTGTAAATATTACATATATTTATCGAAAGCTAATTATTTGAACTATTTTATTTTATAGAAATTTTCAAACATTTTATTTGAGAAATACACTGTATTTTTGTTTTATCGCGTCTCATTTTTACCCCATGTGTCTCACTATTACTCCATTTCACCCTATTTATAATAATTTTGCTTAAATTTCGAATTGCTCATGAATATTAGTATAATGAAAAGATCGAACTTATAAGCAACTTCAAATCATAAATCAAAATCATAAATCTACTAATAGACATTCATTATATGCTTTTAAAGTATATCTTTATCTTTGTGTACATAACACAAAAACAAATATATTAATATT
Organism: Elgonia sp. ZL-2020; assembly: GCA_022817485.1. Lineage (NCBI taxonomy): Eukaryota > Metazoa > Arthropoda > Insecta > Hymenoptera > Scelionidae > Elgonia > Elgonia sp. ZL-2020. The sequence goes on along the minus strand of JABFPH010000096.1, from coordinate 9,907 downwards.
TGTCTCAAATATTGAATTTGGAGTCCTGTACACATCGTGCATACTAAGAAAATTTTAATTGGCTAATTACATCATTGTTGTATTACATCAACCAATAAAAATGATTGTTACAAATCATTAAACATATGATTTGATGGATATAACTTCTATAGCAGAATCGAATGATGAATGTTTTGCATCTTGTTTTCTTATAATTATATATTTTAAAGAACAAAAAAAAAAAAAAACACATGTCAAATAATCAGCAGGAGGTGGATGCATCATTATTAGAAGCTGAATGTGAAAGATATGCTTTTTGTAATGGTGTATATTACAAAATAGATTTGAGTCGGTCTCGTTTACAAGGTAAACTAATTGGACATTGTCAATTATGTACAATTTGAGCGTTAGCATTACTGAATACGTTTAAGATGTAATATGTCTGATTTATTCGTGATTTATATTGTTTCAATGTGTTTCTGCAGGATTCAAGCTTAACTAATTAGAATACTGTAATACATAACTAAATACAGTGACTACAATTAAAGGATCTTTTAAATATTCTACGAACTTTCTCACGCATATAACGGTATGTATAATATAAACAGTTAAGACAAGTTATAAATAAAAATGAATAACTTTTATTTTAGAGCTATAAATTAATTTAACTGCAATTATCTTTACTTAAAAAGATAGAGCTTATAATTATGTCAGCTAATTTTAGTATATAAAAATGTAAATATTTTACAAAACTAATTTCCTCATTTCTTTTATCTTAATTTTTGTTTCATTATAATTTCTAATGAAGCTATTAAGTTGAAATTTCAATAGCTCACCAAATTTATAGGTTAACATAATCTATCACTTTTTAGTATTTTTTGCGTATAATTTTTATCAATAAGAAAAAATTGAAATTTGGCTTCGGTAAGGACTTGAAAATTGAATTTGAGATTTTGAAAACATAATTTTATAATTTTAGTTACACGCTGTAAAAAGATTTTTATTTATCGACTTATTGAGTTACCGACTGATACATGATTTTCATAGTTAAAATATTAAAATTGAAAATACGTATTTTTATTTGTTAAATTCATCTTTTTCATTTTTATGTTATTCATACTTATAAATAGTAAATGTTTATTTAATTTTTTTATACAAAATTTTATTACATTAAGTTAAATATTTTAAAAAATTGGATGTAGATTATTTACGTAAATTTTTTAATCCAATGAGGATGTTAGATATATATAAAATTTACATAAACTTGGATATTAGAATATATTATTAATAGCAAAAAATTATATAATTTGCATGTACTAATTTTCCATTTATTGATATTTAACATTATAGATCTTTTTATGAAATTGTGTTAATAATTTTTCGTTTTAATTTTCAGAGAAAACACCCCGATAAATTGAGTGATTATAAAAGATTGGTGGACAAATTAAAAAGTGATTTTCCTAAACAATATGCTCACAGTAGTAATGAATAGGGATGGGCGATGTTGTCCGATTAATCGAAGAACCGATTTTTAACATCGATTAATCGACATCGATTTTCCGATTATTAAAAAAATCGATTAATCGATGTTCGTTGTGCGCAAAATAAAAAATCGATTTTAAAAATTAATCTTACTATATAATTTTTATGTTTTTTTTTCTTTTTTTTACAACATTATGATTTACAATTTAATAATGTTTGAAAATTGACGCAATACACCAATCATATGCTTTTCGGTACCCTGTGAACGGATATTTTCTTTTGCCAGTAACATGAAAACAGACAATCGCAATCATTTGTCACCGGAACATTTAAATGAATTATTGTTTTTGGGATGCTTTTCGTCAGAGGAATGAAAATTTGTTTACATTACAGAGAAAAAATAAATATTTATTTATTACTTCTGAATTAATCATTAAAATTGTTTTTTATTAAAACAAAAGATTTTATTGTTGAAACTACAAATTTGATGTAATTATTATTGATAATAAAAACTTTTCATCTATTTATCAAAATTTTGTTGATTTTCAATAATCGATTTTCCGATTTTTATTTTATATAATCGATGTTACGAGATCGATGTTTAAAATAATCGATTTTTTAATAATCGATGTTTTTTTTTAACATCGACCATCCCTAGTAATGAATCCAAATGTGTCTTTGATCAAAATTTATTTGAAGCTAATGTAGCAAATTTTGTTTTAAAAACTGGAGTTGCATTTCAATTAGTCGAAAAGCCAGAATTCAGAAAAATTTTTGATGGTAATTAAAGTTTATTTCAGCACAAAAAAATGAAACAATTTATTTATTTATATATTAACTTATACCGCTCTAGGTACAAAAAATATAGTTTTAAATGTTTTTGGAGTAACAACTTTTTATTCGTGTTATAAATAAAATTCAATTTATAATCATTTTCAAATTGGATATATGTATATTATATGTTATATGAAAAAAAAAAAAAAAAAAATCAAATAAATTAATTTATCAGACCAATTTGAATTATATTATTAAAATCGTATATCCACTGTAGGTTAATTATCATTGGGTTAAAAAAATATTGTCGATTCAAAACAAATGTATCCTTATTAATCAATTTAGTTACACATGTATATATATATATATCAATATTTTTTTAGATATGAAAATACGCAAAGGTAGTCGTAAATTAAAACATCTTTCCAGGAGAAATCTTGTGCGAAAAGTTCAAAGCATATGTGATGAAGATGTTAAACGATTTCGAAATATTTTCGAAAAAGCTGAATATTTAGCAACAACTGCAGATATTTGGACATGCAGAAAGCGACGAATGATTGGCTCGACTGTGAACTGGGTAAATTCATTTAATTTTAAAATATGGCCAATATTTTTTGTATGATACACTGATTACAATTACTAGAAAAAAAAATATATAATATATTTCGTTTAAATAAAATTTAATAGATAGATTCGAAATTAATCACATTATTAAAGTTTTCTATACTCTGTCATTGATTTGATTTTTAATAAATAAATAATAATAAATGAATGGACTTTTAAGGTATTACAAATTACAATTTCGGAAAAGTAACATTTATATGGATTTTTTTTTATTAATAAATATTTTTATATAATAATATTTTGTAATAAAAAATACATTGTAATATTAATATAATAAATAATAAAAATTGATTTTGTTTAAATTATAGAATATCAAATATAATTCAAAATTACTCTTATTTAAATATTTTTAAAAATTATTTAAATCAAAATTATTAAAATAATAAATATTTAAATAAAAATGAATTAAAAATTTTCTTTCTTTTTTTGAAATTAATTTTTCTATCTAAGAATTTTATAATTTTTGATTATTTTTAACTTCATTGATATTTACTAAATTTTTAAAAATATTTTCTATTTAATTAAAATTTTTTTTAAATAGTATCATATATGACCCGACACTTGTACAAAAGTACAAAAACTAAATTTGCTCCATATTTGGATGAGGATGCGCCGATTCCTTAAACTTCATTTTTAAATACTTTGAGATTTAACGTGTTATAACATTTTTAATTTTTTATCAAAATCATTTGATATTTGAAAATATTGTAATAACTGTGTTGTTTATAGACCAAAAAATAGTAACCTTTATATATTCATTTAAAAATGCATGTAAAGTTATCCTATTTCTTTTTATATTCTATGTTATTATATATATTTGTATTTTACTTTCAAACTTAACATATGATTAAATTGCTATAGGAAAATTTAAAAAAAAAGAAATTTCTAAAGTTTTTTGAGGATGCACAATTAAAATCTGATGCATTTGTAAAAATAATTATAAAATAAAAAAATGTTTTAATAGTCAACACACGGACAAAATTCATCTCAAAATAGGAAATTGCACATAAAAGTAAATTAAAAAAATTTATGGAAAAAATTTGTTGACCTTTTTCTTTGTCTGTTTTACCATTCTATTATTTTTGGCATAAATTAGAATTTATTTAAAATGTTATTTTCTATGTTTATAAAATTTCTTTCTTTCTAGTTAATAGTGTTTCTTTAATTTCAGTATTTATTTAGATATTATCAGTGTTGTTTTAAAAATAAGGAAATGTTGAATTAATTTTTTTATTTTAGATTGATTCTGAAGACTTTAGTATGAAAAGTGTAGCTGTTGCGTGTACAAAATTTCCAAATTTTCATACTGGTGAAGCGATTGCAGAAAAACTACAAGAAATTCATGATTTGTTTGAGATTGATAATAATAAAGTTGTTGCAACCGTGACTGATGCGTCGAATTTCGCGAAATGTTTTCGTGAATTTGGAGTAGATTCCAATGACGCTATTTTATTTGGTAAATACCTATATTATATGATTTTTTTCTATTACATTTTTTCCTAAAAATTATATTAAGATGTTACCTTAATTGATTGAGTGTTTTATAGTTTTATAATTAATTTTTTCATTATAAATTGTAAAATATTTGTAATAAACTATTTTACCAAAACAGAAATTTTAACTTAATATAATATCGTTATTTTGTATTAAACAAAAAATAAATAAAATATCTTGTAAACAAAAACAAAATTCTTGAAAATAAAAAATTCAATATGCGGGTTAAACCAAATGATTTACATAGTATAATTTAATCTTAAGTTGACATGCGTACATTGTTTTTCGTGTCATTTGCATATACTGACAGCATATTTTTAATATATTGACATTTCATACATTATAAATTTATATCACTTATTATCTACATGCTATTGAAGAAAAACGTCTTTCTACTTCTGAAAATAGTGATAGTGACGTAGAATCTGAAGGAGATTCGTCAGAAGAAAGTGAAGATGAAGAAAATAGATTTACTGATGAATGCGAGAGTGAAGATGATTTCTTTGATGGTGATGAAATTGATGTTCTGTCTTCCGATCATGTTGGTTTGAAACTACCTGTGCAATTACGTTGTGCATCTCATACACTCAACCTTATAGCTACTACTGATTTAATGAATGAACTAAAATCATATAAACCACTGCATAAAATGCATTTGCAAGTAATGGGTCGTTGCACCGATTTATGGAAGAAATCAAAATACGGTAAATCTAATGAAATTATTGAAGAAAATCTGAAAGTAAGTCTCAAACGTCCAATAGTAACTCGTTGGCATTCTTTACATGATGCCTTAGATCAAATAGTCAAATTACAACGTCAAATTCCTGGTATTTCTAGATTACTTGAGATAAAAAACATATTGACTGAATCAGATTTTAAATATATTGAACATTATGTTCGATGTACATCTGCAATATCAAAAGCGGCAGATATTCTTCAAGGAAATCTACATTACGGGTATTTATTACCAACAATTTTAAATCTAAAAAAAAATTTTAATGATTTAGCAGAAGAATATTCTACTTCTAATATACGATTTTTGCCCTTAATTGAAGCTCAATTACACGGCATTGATGTAAGATTTCATGATATTTTGAAAATTAAAGCAACAGGGATTCCAGTTGCAATTGCTAGGTTTTTTCACCCGAAATTTAAAAATTATTGGTTCAAACGTATAGATGTAATTGACAGATCAAGAATTCATGATATAATTATTGAAGTAGCAGTAAAAGAATCGTCAAATCAATCTCAACCACAAATTGATATTCCCGTTACAGATGAAAACGATTTTTTAAATTTTAGTGTGGATTCTATGGAAATCGACGCACACTTCGAGTATAGTGATATGCACTTGGAAATCACGAAATTTTTGAAAGATCCGCGAAAAGATCTAAAGATTTTAAATGAATATCCTTTAATAAAAAAATATTTATTCTTTAAATATAATACTCCGTGAACCGACACTTTGGTGTAGTGGTTAAGGCGTTCGCTTGGTGAGCCGAGGATCGCGGGTTCGAATCTCGTCTAGCGGCGTTTTTTTCCGCCTCAACGAAGTGAGCGGGAGGCATGGAATTGTATAGGTTAGATTGTCATATCTACGGTATTGTTTGTCATATCTATGGTATGGGCACCCTTACAAATACATTTCAAAATGCCGGGCCATTCCGGGAAGGGTTTTCCTATAAGGTTTTCCCCTTCTCACAGGCAGTAGCCTGGGCAAATGCGGAGTGGTTAAAACAACTAAGTGACTTTCGAGGTTACAAAACAGACTCATATGTGCGTGGTATGAGAACCCCTACGACGGGGGGGTTGCTATAAATGCCGCCGCCCTTGTATAGGTGCTTACCTGGGAACAAGTGTAATTACAACAAAAAAAACAACAACAAAATATAATACTCCGTGTCCATCGTCTGCTGCCGTCGAACGGTTATTTAGTCATGCGACTTTTTTATCAGTACCACGATACAACAGATTATCATCAAAAAATTTTGAAAAAAGAGTGTTATCCTTAGCAAACAAATAAGTGTGATTTGAAATGTTAAGCTCAAAACTTTGAATAACACTTATTTTGCTTACTTTTCATTTTCATGATGATTTTGATTAAATAGTTAAATTTGAATCAAGAAGTTCAGTAAAAGTACCCTGGTTCAAAGAACTTAAATTTTCATAGTAAAATATTTTAATATAAAATAGTATGATAAATACAACAGAAAATCTATAGCTATAGTATATTATATTTCATAGACAATTGATGCCGAACTATTTTAAATTTTCAAAGTTATATTTGTTATATTTGTAAAATTTTTATTAATTTTTTATATAGTTTTAAATTTTCAAAATATTTCAGTTTTAAATTATTTTAAATTTGACAAATTTTTAAAAATGTTTAAAATTGTCAGAATTTTTTAAATAAAATTTTCCAAATTTTTTAAATTCTTAAAATTTGAAATTTATTTTATATTTTTGAGACTAATTAAGTTTTCAAATTTTTTTTTAAATTATTGAAATTTTCCAAGTTGAGGAACCATTTTAAATATTTTTTAATTTTGTGAAAAATTTCAAATTTCTGAAATTTTTAATTTTTTACAAATTTTTATAATTGCAAAACTTTTCAAATTTTCAAAATTCTTCAGAATGTTCAATTTTTTTCAAACATTAAATTTTAATTTTAAATTTGATATTTGAATTAAAAATTTGTTTTAAATTTGATACCTGACTTTAAAAATTTTTTAAAATTTGAAAAATATGAAAAATTAATTTTTTTTTAAAGTTCAAGTACTTGTAAAATTGTTAAACTTATTCAAAAAATTGAAAGTTATCAAAAAATGTGGAATATTAAAAACATTTGATTAAATTTAAACATTTTTTTTATTAATATTATTATTATTTATTTTTAAATTGGATGTTATTTGAGGACAAAACATATTGAATTAGGCATAATATTTATAACCATATATTTTCATCCACATTCAAATATAAAATACAAATTTCGATTTCATAGAAAGTAATATAAGTTCAGCATAAATTGTCTATATATAATATCGCATATATACTAGCTATACATTTTCTGTTTCATTTATCATACAATTTCAAATTGAAATAATTTACTATGAAAGTCTATGAAAGTTCTTTAAATAAGGGAACCATGGTCGAAGTACCAACAATTAGTTTTTGCTTCATTTGTTTATGTGATTCTAATCTCAAATTTAAAAAATTATTGTAATTCATATTCATTCCAAAAATTTGTATTAACTTTGGCTGGGTTTTTAATTGTACTGAAAATACTGCCAGTACTGCATCAGAAAAGGATAAATATGCATACTATCATAAGTGAAACAGAGAAACACTATTACTGGCAGTAATTTCAGTACAATTAAAACACGACTTTTGTTGTATAATTAATGTAGTATATTTGATCAATTATTACTTTATTAGAAATCTTATAAGATTTCTTATTACTTGCCTAAATGTTATTTTTCTTCTAACTAACTCAAAGGAAGCTTACTATCAAGAACTATACGAAATAAATCTTAAAATATAGTTCTTGATAGCAACCTTCCTTTAAATTAGATATTTGATTACCATGTTAAAAAACAAATAGACGTCTTTTGTTATTAAACAAAATTAATTATGTTATAATCTTACGTATAAAAAATTATAATAATAAAAATAATTAAAAGAAATAAATCTAACGATGTGAAATTTTATTGTCCCATCAATTATTTTTCAATTAAAAATATGGTTTTCCTTGCAGAGCCATTAGATGCCGTATGTTTAAAATCAATCATTATCAATTCATCATTGGTATAATTAATGTGATAAATTTATGATAATTATATTCAATTTTAGTTTTTAAAATGATATATAATTTTGTTAACTACAAAAAAAAAAATTATTGAATAAAACAAAGATCTCATGATCTCATTATAAAAGATGTGATTTACAAAATAACTGCATAAAATATTACAATAAAAAATATAAACTATTTTCAAGGTAATTATGAAATCAAATTTTAAAATTTATAATGCATTTTAAAAATTTTTTATGTAATCTCATTTTTTTCATTAAAATATTAATATATATAATAATAAATATTAATATATAATATATATATTAAATAATAATATAAATTCAAAATAATGAAAATTAATTCAAATTTAAAATAGATATTAATTATTATATAATTAAGGGTGCACAGATAATAGATTCGTACTTCCGTGTACTCAATAATAATTCCGTGTGCACATATAATAATTCCGTGTACATATATAATAATTCCGTTATAATAGTAAAAAATATAGTTTTATATTTTGTATTAGCAAGTTAAGTGTACAACTAAAATTTTGTGTGGTTCATCGCTTAGTGATATACTGACATTGTTCATTGATGTTTCTTTTTTTTCCGTGTAATTTTTTTCTGTTTTTTTTTTAATTTTCTTAGTTTTATTTATTTTAGGCTTGACCAAAAGTTCGAACACGTTCGTACATGTTTGAATTATTTGAAAAAAAGACTGTTCGAACATGTTCAAACGTTCGAATATGTTCGATCACTAAAGCCGCGTTCAGGAGGGAGCGCTGCCAGCGATTTCAACGATCACAAAACTTGAATTGCGCTGGCAACATTAATTTGAATTTGATATTTGATTTTAAATCTGGATTTCAGTAGGCTCCTTCGGGAGAGCGCTGAAAGTGTAGCGCTATATATTTTCCAATTATTTTCAGTATTTTTTTCTAAAAGGAAAATTAGTATATTTCCTTGCATTCCATATTTTACATTAAAATAATTTTTGAATATCATTTATTTCAATGAAATAATCAAATATCAATTCAAATATATATAGTTTCTAAAATTTTTTTAACAAGAAAAATTTTGTTACAATCTTATAGGCTAACTGCATTTTCGAATTGAGCAAAGTGCAATGTATACAAGTATTATGTTTGTATACAAAGGTCACATAAGGAGTCATCTATGGATTCATATATGGAATTGTAGATGAAGTATTATGGAATTATAGATGAAGTCATATATGGAATCATATATAATTAAATATATGAATTCTTATATACTTCCATATATAAATCATATATGACTTTATATATAACTCCATATATGACGCCATATATAACTTCATATATAACTCCATATATGACGCATTATGACTTCATATACTACTCCATATCTGACCAATAAATAACTTCATATATCATTCTATATATGACGCCACATATAACTCCAAATATGATGCCATATATGGTTTCATATATGACCCCATATATAACTTCATATTCAGGGATCGGCATTATCACGCGCTACATTGTATCTTGACGCTACAAAAGTTACACGCTACATTTGTAGCATGTAGCGTGCCAATTAAAAGTTACACGCTACATTTGTAACGTGTAACGTTGTTGTTAAAAGTTATACGCTTCATATGTAGCGTATAGCGTGTACTTATATAAGTTACGCGTTACAAATGTAGCGTGGAACTTTTAATTGGCACGCTACATGCTACAAATGTAGCGTGTAACTTTTGTAGCGTCAAGATACAATGTAG
>JABFPH010000095.1:0-11539 GCA_022817485.1 Elgonia sp. ZL-2020 | reverse complement strand
TATTTGAATTGTGAGAAAGATTTTACTTATAAATCATATATATTTCCAAGTTAAGTACGATATTTTTTCTTACGAAAAAATAAAACATGTTGATATCCCGAGCCGAAGTCGAGGGAATATTGTTTATATGATAGTTCATATAGACACACTTTTTAAACAAATATATAACATTGTTCTACAAATTAATCGTAATTCATAGAAAATTATGTAAAAAATATTATATATTATATTAAATGTTTTATGAATTTTCATACTAATTATTGATAAAAATCATAGAATTTCGTATACGAAATTTCATTATATATTATGAAAAAAAAGTTCTACGAAATTTCATATGTAATCATTTTTAAAAAATACTTAGCATAGTTTTTCTACAAATTAATGGTAAGTCATAGAAAATTATGTGTGAAATATCATAACGTATCGTATTAAATGTTTTATGAATTTTCATGCAAATTAATTTTTAAAATATATTCACGATTTGTTTCATACACATTTTTGATGAAACATAGAATATCGTTTATGAAATTTCATTACGTATCATGAAAATAAGTGTTCTATGAATTTTCATATAGATTCATTTCCAACAAATATTTAACATTATTTTCCGACAAATTCATGATAACTCATAGAAAATTATGAATGAAATATCATATTATACCATATTAAATGTTTTATGAATTTTCATGCTGATTAATTTTTTAGATATATATTCAAGATTTTTTTCATACACATTTTTGATGAATCATGGAATAACGTTTATGAAATTTCATAACATATCATGAATATAAGTGTTCTATGAATTTTCATATAGATTCATTTTAGCAAAATATTTAACATTGTTTTCCTATAAATTAATGGTAAGTCATAAAAAATTATGTATGAAATATCATATCATATCATATTGAATGTTTTATGAATCCTCATACACATTCTTGATGAATCATCGAATTTCATTTATGAAATTTCATATAGATTCATTTTCAAAACATATTTAATATTGTTTTCCTGCAAGTTCATGACAAGTCATAGAAAATTATGTATGAAATATCGTATCATATCATATTAAATGTTTTATGAATTTTCATGAAGTTTAATTTTTAAAATATATTCAAGATTTGTTTCATACACATTTTTGATGAATCATACAATATCATTTATGAAATTTCATTACGTATCATGAAAATAAGTGTACTATGGAATTTCATATAGATTCATTTTCAAAAATTAGGTAACATTTTTTTCTTCCAAAATCATGATAATTCATACGAAATCGTCCATGAAATTTCATATGCATCTATTAATGAAATTTCTGTTGCAACTTCATGAACTTTCATTATGAAATTTCCGAATGACTCTCCATGAAACACTACGACACTTTAACCAGGGTATTAATGTTTTGAGAAATATTAGAATTTTCTTTGGCTTTTGCAGCTATTTGTTGAAGGATATCAATATCCACTGTATCAAAAGCCGTATCGATATTACAGATATTAGATTTAATTTGTTTAAATTTATACATTAAACGTTTAATGTATCTAATTTCAGGAAAATGAGGAGACAATATTTCGATACATAACATTTTTGAAGTACATAACTCATAATTTATGTAGCAATATTCCGAATGTCCTAATTTCATGAGATTCAGTTTATTAGAACAAGTAGCAAAATGATCAAAATGTTTATACGCTTGAAGTAATGTGCAGTAAAGTATAAATTTAAAAGTGTCTATCAAATTCTCAAATAATGTAATGTTTTTAATTTTACATATTGAAGAACATTTCCATTTAGGTTTACCATTTGATTCTATTAGAGGTAAAACATTTATTGACTGACCTTCTGAATTAAGAACAATTGGATTATTACATTTTAATGTTTCATACATTGTTTCAAAGAAAAACAATTCTGAAGACGCAGAGTGCATTGATTGACCACATAAAGCAGTAATACCTTCATCAGTGATCAAGTTGCTTTCAAGCGTATCAAATCGTGTTAAAGCAATTTCTGCTTTGGTTTTTATTAATCTTAACGTTTGTTTTAAATCATTCACAAATTTTTCTCGAATTTTGAGACACCATTTTGTAATACTTTCAGCTTCAATACGATTTTCTTCTTTCGTTTTGTTGTTTAGTGAATCTAAAATATTTTGAATGTATTCCTCGTTTGATTTATTTAATTTTATTGTACCAGTAACTTTATTATCATCATTACTTATTTCGTTTAACTGTAGAGCTGTTTTCTTTTCATGATATTGTGTTTTTTTATGTAGCAAAATTTCATGTGTATGAGTAGAGTAATAATCTTTCCTTTTTTGCAAAATTTTACTTTTATTTACAGAATAATGTTTTTGTTTCCGTTGCAAAATATGCTTATGACTCGAGTAATAATTTTGTGATATCTTTTCGTTTAATTTAGGTTTTTTATTCGTACTACATTTAGAAACATTATCTAATTCAGCTTTTCTTTTTAATGTTGCAGCATTCGTATAATCAAATATGGTTGAAGGAAATTGTGTTAAGATATGAGTTGAAAATATGTTATACAAATGATTTCTCATAGATGCATGATCATATTTTACATTTTCTGGTGGTACATTGAAATACAATGAAACAGCAAATGCAATGGCAAATATTCCACAATCAATGTTATTTGTTTGGTTTTGAACTTGAGGAAATTTAATATCTTTAGTATTAAATGGAAAAAATGGAAACAAGTTTCTTAAATATATTTTATGATGGGAATGTAAACTTTGAAAATTCATTGAATCGTAAATATATATGTCATTTCCATCATAATAAGAACACACCCAATGACCATTTAGTAAAGGATTTTTACCATAATAACTGTGCAATATTTCAATATGTTTAACATTTTTTTCTACAGGCATAATTCTTTCTGGATTGTTTAAATAAGTAATACAACCACGTGGTTTATAATTCGATTGTTTTTGTAATAATTGATTAAATTGTAAAATGTGAGTACTACCTATCATACCCCCATCCAAAACTTTCTCTATCTGTTGTTGTGATAATAATGCTAGGCCTTGCACAACAGCCCTAGGATTTCCAACATAAAGAATAGTATCACTAATTTCTATAGGCAGCGAAGAATTACTGGAAGCATTATCATTCGTGTGTGATAGAATTATATTATTATTATTACAAGAAATTGCTTTTTGTGTATTATTTTTTGAAGTGTCTAATTGTAACTTTTGTTCTGCTTCTGTTATTCCAAAATATGATTGAACATTTATAGAGTTAATTTTTGCATAATCCATTATTTTGTTTGTAGCTTCCTCACATTTTTTTATGTTACTTTTTAAAGCATTCTCAGGTTTAATATTTTTTACAAAATCACTGTTAGTTTGATCTGTATCTTGAGATAAACGTTTTTGTAAAGATTTATTCGTCGAATCAATATCATTATTACAATAGTATATTTATTCACTATGCAAGACTTATTGTATGAAGTTGGTATTCTAACATCTTTATATTTGGTACAACCTACTTCAATTTCGTCAGTGATTTCAACTGTTTTTTGAGCATTTTCAACGCTTGAAATATTTCCAATGTTTATTTTATCAACATTACATTCAATATCTTTCAAACAAGTTTTACTGCAATTGTTTTTGTTCTTTTTTTGTGCGTATTGAACTTTACGTCGTGCGGAAATAATATCTTTATGTGTGTCATAATATTTTTTTGCTTTCAAATTTTGTTTGTTGACGGAATTTTTGCTTTCGTAGTTTACAGATTTTACATCTGTTGAATTGCTTTCTTTAACAGAAAGTCTTCGTTCAGTCTTCATTATCGAATTTACTTTCTTTACAGAATTTATAGAAGGATTTTCTGTATTGTTAAATATTTCCTTATTGTGAGAAGTATTTATTGAAATTGGTTTTAACTCTGCATCATGAACAACTGTAGTCATAAGGTTTGACGTATTTCTTTTACGTTGACCGTAAATATCTTGCAATGAAGGAAAATCATTTTTTGAAAATATTTGTTCATTACTTGCAACTTGAGTTGATGAAAATGTATCTATGCGTGGAGCTTTCAGAACAACACATGGGAACTGAGAGAGTTTCTTAGTTAAAAATATAGTTTTCAAATGAGATCTCATCAAATTAAGATTATAAATTACATGTTGCGGTGATAAACCATGCAAAATTGTAATAGCATTTGCTATTGAGAATACTCCGCAATCAATGCCATTATTTTGTAACTGAACTTTTGGGAATTGTACAGGATTATTTTTGAAAGAATAAAATGGGTATAACTTTTGCAATAATTGCTTCTCATATTCAGTTAATGTTTGTTTACCCATAGAATCGTAAATGTGAATGCATTTTGTGTCATAATAAGTACATACCCAATGTCCGTGATCAAATGTTTCGAAATTATCAAAATCATAAGATGTAAATAAAATCTGAATATGTTTGCTATTACAAGAGACAGGTTCTACAGCATTGTCTTCACATATATAAAAATCTAAAGATGGTCGCGGATTAAATGAAGATATATCGCGTAAAATATCATAAAAATATTCTATATGATTTTCTTCTAATGATTTGTTGTTTTGAATAACAGACAACAATTTTGTTATTAACTTTTTATTTTTTTTATCATCCTCTACTAATTTTGAAGTCATTGTATAAAAATATTTATAGAAAAGGTAATGGGAAATTCAATAATACTTTCTCTTTCTTTTATCAATTTATTTATTATCTATATATGTATAATGACACTGAATTAATTAATAAAATAATAATTAATATAAGTATAAAAAAATTAGTAATTTATATATATATTTATTTATTTATATATTCAATTATTTTAATGATATATACTGATATTGTTATCCCAAAATTGGGCTGCTCTTACAAGTGATAAAACTTGGAGCAAATAAAGCTAAAAAGCTTTATATTTACGAGAATCTTAAAAAGATCTCGGAGCAATATTACTGCTCTTAAATCAGTATTACAATAAAAAAAATACTCCTTTGTCCCGTGGAAAATCTGTAAAAAAAAATTTCATTAAAAGTTTAATTGTAGGACAATTTTTAACATTAGGCAGTTTTAACGCATGAATAAAGAAAATCTTTTTTTACAATTTCTGTAATATTTTTTTACTTATAATTTGTTATTTATTAGAGAATTAAACACCAGCCTTTTACGTAACAAGCTAATTATTTTAGATTAGAAACTAATGTGCCATTGCGGTTTCACCATCTTATTCGTATAGTTAGAATCCTGCTTTCAAACAATACCTCGCGTTCTACGCATAATAGCTAACTTTTATAAATTGTTTATGTTTAACTTTTTTGTTTTATCATTTTTTTCTACTATTTTTAATTGTTTTAATTATCCCATTTAACACTTAGTCAGAAAATTATTACTTACTATTTATTGATAATTTATGTAACGTATATTAATATTGATTTATTTTATTAGCAATTTTTCATTTAGTAAAATACATCTGACATATTTTAAAGCGCCATCAGTATGAACTACAAGTATATAATTCAAAAATAAAATGTTAATTAATTTAATTTAAAAAATTATAATAAAATAAGAAAACTGCATTGAAATTATAATCATAATTAAAAAATTGACATATTTTTGTATAATTTAGCTGCAACATTAAAATTTAAAGTTTTATTATACTTGGCGACATTTTTCTAGTACTCCACGACTCTATGTCATATCTTACTATTAATATGTATTTCTAAAAGCTAGAATTAAATATGAGGGTTAGAACTCAATGAAATCATTTTTTTATTTTCATTTTACAAAAATAAATTCATATAATTTAAAATATAAATTATTTTGTAAACTAGTGTTTTTGAAAAAATAATTTGGAGTATTAAAATTAAATGAAATTAAAAAATTAGAATAATATTGCGTTTTTAAAAGAAAAGTAAATATTAAATTTTAATTACTTATTATTTTTGTATGATAAAGTTAAATTAATGATTCCATTTCAAACTCTGTACTGAAGTAAAATGCTAGGCTTGTCACATAGAAGATTAGAGTTCGATTCTTTAGTTGAACAAAAAATTTTTCAGTTGAAAATGCATAGAAAATGTAAGTAAATCTTGTTTGTGTTTTTAACATTACCTAAGAAATCGATTATATATCTCACAATTTAAGCAAATAGTTTTTCTCAAGTGTATCACTATAAACCTGCAACATAAATATTTAATTCATTAAAATTAAAAATATTTAATTCATTTAAATGTAAAAAGATGGATATATGGAATAATTTTATGTTATATTTCAATACTGAATACTATATTAATATAAATGAATATAGTATTCATTTATATTAATATTGTATTCAGTATATGACATAAATATTAAAATATTTATGTTATATACACCAAATATATATTTTATAAGATTTAGAGAATAAGCGAACAAAATAGTATATTTTGTCCAAGGGCACCACCGGCGCCCGAGGCTCGAACGATGTTTTTCAGTCGTTGACAGCGTGTTGAAAGTTGAACTAACCTAGGTCGAGTGCCGAAAGCGGCAGCTTTCGGCACAAGAACTCAAGTAGGTTCAACTATCGTCCACTGCCACGATTGAAAAACAATTTATAAATTAGTTAAATTTTTATCAGAATAAATATATATGTAATTCCACGAAGATGTAGTCTTAAATAATTTGATTATAATTTATATATATAATATTATTTTCAAATAGCACGTAATATTTTTTATTATATTTAAGAGATTGATTTTTTAAAATGTATTTATTTATTTATTTATTCATTGATAATTTATTTATTAGCATATTGCTATTTAATTACATCTTACATTACAATTCATCATTACTCTCGTTTTCTTTCTTGATTTACAGTCACCATATTTCAATATAATTTTTTTTTTCACTCATTCTAGCACAATTACAGCATACTCATATTTATAAGGTTTTGATATATTTACAATTGAAAAAAGACTATTGACAAAAAGATTTTACCTGCGTTCTGTCACTGCACTTTTACTGTTATATTATTAATTTATTACTTATTAAATAATATTTTAATCTGCTTGCACAATTCCTTGTATTCGTTTGTTTACATTTAAATTTTGACATGTAACTATATTGGTTATATTTTCAATTTTCATTCCGCGCCATCTAACGTACAAACTGTTTTACCGGTCGTGCTCTACTATGCCGGCCGCCGAAATGAATTTTTAGTGTCTCAATATTTGAGAAAAATAAATTTTCTTTTTTATTATACTACTAGCTAAAAATACCCGAACTCCACTCGAGTTTTGCCTGATGTAAATACAGGAGAAAAAAGTTGTAATAAAAAATCCTGTATTTTTTTTTATTCTGGTGTACAGCAGATCTGTAAATCCCGTGAAAAAATATTTCCATACATGCCCAATATACATGATCCATATATGAACCATGGATGATTCATGCATGAGACATATATTTCCAATTTTGTAAACAAATTTCATGCATAGACCATACATGTACTAGGTACATTTTTTTTCATATGAAATTTCCAAACAATATCTAGAAACTACTGAGAAAATTTTCAAGAAATTACTAACCAAATGTTGTTAAATGTTTAAAAATATCTTACTAATATGTAACCATTATATCTGCAATGTAGGATAAGCAATTACATTGTAATAAATGTATAAAAAAAAATTTTTCTCCTGTATTTACATCAGCCAAAACTCGAGCGAAGCTCGGGTATTTTTAGCTAGTTGGTTATAAATCGGACAGAAATTGATTTAATTCTGGTTAGATTAGACATTAATTAATAATTGGTGAGAAGTTAAATGAAAAATTGTATCAAAATTGGTCTAAAATTAATTTGAATTTAGACAGAAATATGTTAAAAACTGGTGAGATATTGGTAAAAAATTGTTTAGAAATTCTTCAGAGACTGATCGGAAATGGTTCAGAAATTAATTGAAAATGTGTCAGATATAGATGAGATACTGGTCAGATATTAGTCAGAAATTGGTCAAAAAATTGGACAGAAATTAAACAGAATTTAGTCAAAAATTTTCTAGAAATTAGTCTGAACATGGGTAAAAAATTTGTTAATAAGTAGTCAAATTGAATTAAAATTGGCCACATATAGATTAGATATTGGTCAGATATTAGACAGAAATCTATGAAAAATTTAAAAGAAATTAGTTTTGAAGTTACTTAAAAATAATTCAGACAATTGGTCAGACGTTAGTTAGAATCTCTTCAGAAACTGGTCGGAAATTGATCAAATATTGGTCGAATATAGATTAAATACTGTTCAGACATTATTCAAAAATCGGTTGAAAAATGGAAAAAATTGGTTCAAAATTGATCATACATTGGTCTGAAATGGATAAAAATGCTTTAAAGAATGATCGGAAATTGATGAGAAATTGACTAAAAATTGGTTGGATATAGATCAGATACTGGTGAGTATTATTCAGACATCGGTTAAAATTTGGACAGCATTTGGTTAGAAATTGCTTAGAAATTAGTCATTAAATGGTCAGAAATTGATTCAAAATTGTTCAGATATTAGTGTGACATCGATTTTATGGCAGTGTTAACAGTGGTCAGATATCGGTGGAATATGGGTGAAACTATAAGAAGCATATAGGTTTTCGAAAAAAAAATTTTTTTTAAAGTTACTTTTTTAAAATAGTTATAGCCTATAATCATCTGCAAACATCAAGGAATAAAGCTGTGGAAACCGTTTTTTAATTGCTCTTTCGGTTTAGGCGTGATGCTCTGACAAACAAACAAACAAACAGATTTAGATTTATATATTAGTAGGATTAAAAATTCATTTTAATAGCTCATAATTTTCTTTAATCAATGAATATATTATAATATTAAAACAAAATGCAAAGCATGATAAAAAGTAACGTTATGTGCGCGTGGAGTTTATCAGCTGATTTATCCTTCAAAGGACAATTAGTGTAATTCCGACTTTACCGACAATTACCGTTTTTTCTAAATTTCTTTGAATTACTTAAAGAAAATTATGAGCTTAAAATAGTTATTATGCACTTAAAAGACGTGCGTAATAGGTTATTATACACGAGTGTCAAAATGGCGGCTATTACGCACGCTTTAGCATGCGTAATAGACGCCATTTTGCACGAGTTATTATTATTAACGCCATTATGCTTTTGCGTGCATAAAATGTCGTTCGACACACGAGCGCTGCGCGCTCTTGTATCGAATTATACTATTATGCACTTAAAAGTCGTACGTAATAGGTTATAATGCACTCGTGCAAAATAACCTATTACGAACGCTTTTGCGTGCATAAAATGTCATTCGACACACGAGCGCTGCGCGCTCTTGTATTGTAATATATTAATTTCGTATCAAGGGCGCAAAAATTAATTTGACATGTTAAAAACTGGTCAGATATTGGTTAAAAATTGGTTAGAAATTCATCAGAGACTGATCAAAAATTGACCCGAAATTTATTAAAAATTTGTCAGATATAGATCAGATATTGGTCAGATATTAGTCAGAAATTGGTAAAAAATTGGACAGAAATTAAACAGAAATTAGTTACAAATTTGATAGAAATGAGTTACAACATTGGTAAAAAATTAGTTAAGAATTGGTCAGATATTGCTCAAATTTTGTTCGGAAATTGATTATGAATTCATTGAATACTGGTCATAAATTTTATGAAGGTGATCGGAAATTGTTTTAAAATTGGTTTGACATTACACTGAAATTTCACAGAATGAAAATAGAAATTACTCAGATACTGTTAAAATATTTGCGAAAAATTGATTATATTAAATATTGACCAGAAATTTAATAAAAATTGGTCGGTAATAGATTAGATATTGGTCAGATATTAGACAGAAAATGGTTAAAAATTTAATAGAATATGGTTTTGAAATTACTTAAAAATTAGTCAGAAAATTGGTCAGAATTTTATTCTAAATTGATCAGATACTGGTAAAAAAATATTTATAATCTCTTCAGAAAGTGGTCGGAAATTGATCAAAAATTGATTACAAATTAATTGGATATAGATCAAATACTGGTGAGATATTAGTTAGAAATCGGTTGAAAAATGGAAAAAATTAGAACGAAATTAGTCAAAAATTGGTTAAAAATTAATCAGACATTGGTCATAAATGATTAAAAATGCTTTTTAGATTGATTGGAAATTGATCAGAAATTGATTGAAAATTAGTTGGTTATAGATCAGATACTGATGAAATATTATTCAAACATCGGTTAAAAATTGAACATAATTTGGTTAGAAATTGCTTGTAATGTGGTCAGAAATTGGTTCATAATTAGTCAGATTTAGTGTGACATTGATCTTATAGCCTATAACCATCTGCAGACTTCAAGGAATACGACTGTGGAAAACGATTTTTGATTGCTCTTTTGATTTAGGCGTGATGCTCTTACAAACAAACAAACGTAGATTGAAATATATATATTAGTAGGATATTTTATTTCAACTTAAATTTATGTTGACATCACATTTCTTATAGTTAACTTAATTAAACTTATATTATATAAACAATAAAATTTTGTATATAACATTGAGGAAGGTGAGAAAGAATTGTGATTCAAGAATTCATAATTATATGAAACTGAAATATTTATTTGTTGTTTACAAATATTCATGAGATATGAATAAAAAAAAAACTATATTTCATGTTATATGTACGCAAATCGTAGATGCGAAAACTAAAAAACAATATATTTTATGATATATTTTAAGGAGGTAATATTTATTATTACTCAAAATCCAGAGCTTTATTAAAAATAATAAAATATTATAAAATAAATTTTAAACTTAGAAAATACTATACAAAAAAGCCTTGTTTTTAATTTTCAATAATAAATAACATAATAAAAAAATAATAAATAAATAAAATTAACATAAAAAAAAATAAACAAAAAATTGCAAAAAAAACACAAAAGACGAAATGAAATAAAAAAAAAAATAAAAAAAAAGTAAATTACTGATAAATGGAAGCCCTGGATTTTGAGTAATATAATGATAATGATAAACTTTCTTTGAGTAATTTTGAGTAATATAATGATAATGATCAAGTGTTAGATGTTAGACACTCATTGGACGCGAAGCTCCACCAGAACCATCGCCGCCATGACCCTCCGGGTCGCGCCAATCACTCCACGTTGGACATGTCCCTCCTCGGCGTGGGGTCCTTTCATCATCATCATTCTCCTCGTCATCTACTGCCAATCCTTTAATAAAGCTGGCCACATTCTTGGCCATATTATACAATTTTCTTTGTTCTGAAAAACAATGAAAAAAAAATTGTATGACCAAAAATAAAAACCAAAAAAAAATTAATAATTCTAAGTTAACAATTAATTAATTATTACACAAAACTAACAAATATTTTTCACCTGACACAAACACTACACAACATAAAAACTATTTATTGTACTTTAAGTTACATAGAGTGTGTTGCGCGGTCTTATAAAGACGAAATGATCGGCCGTGGACACTTGTGAAAAGATACTTGAGCGAGAGAGTCAAGAAAACGAGAGCGGTCA
>JABFPH010000094.1:0-11575 GCA_022817485.1 Elgonia sp. ZL-2020 | reverse complement strand
GTGTGACGAGGCCTATTCCCCTTTATATTTCTTCTCCTCTCACCCCATAATAGGCTTCATAATAAGTTCTACTGTAAATGAAAATTAAAAAAAAACAATGTAGTAAAAACTGTATACAGATTAGTAAAATGCATTAATAGATACCCTGTATTATATTTATCAATTTTTCCAATTATAAATTGGCTTAACATTGTACGGTGAGTTTTGTTTGTTTGTTCGTTCGCTTATTTATATAAAAAGTAATTTTTATGTTAAAATTTCCGGGACTTAATAAGCTGGTTTGATTGTTCATTTGTTTTCGTAATTTTGAAATAATTAATAGTTTTTAATGTAAAAATTGATTTAACTTTATACGCTAGATATTTTTTTCAGTTTTTCTTTTGTTTTTCAGGTTAAATTTTATAAAAAATTTAATTTTTCATGTAAAAATAGGACCTATATTTTGTCGAACTGTAATTTCTTCATTGTTCAATTATGAAGTGACACAATTTAGTTTAAATTTTAATATAATTATTTTATCAATCAGAACCAATTATTACCAAGAATTAGTTTATAGTGTATTATTTATTATATATTTTTTTTATATAGTGTTTGCATTTGGAGACAATGTCCTTGAAACTACCATTTATCAACTTAAGTTAGCAAGCGTTAGCGATGAATTTTTATAATTTTTTGTGTAGTTGATTTCTATTTGAAGTACATAAATTTCAAAAATTTAATTTCAATTAAATTAAATAGATAAAAATTGAAAAAACAAAGTACAAAAGAAAAAAGTATAAAGAGTAGTAAAGCGCATTAATAGATACCATGCATTATATTTATCAATTTTTTAATTTACAAATTGGCTCAACATATTACGGTGGATTTTGTTTGTTTGTTTGTTCGCTTATTTTTTTAAAAAAATCAATTGTTATGTTAAAATTTCCTTCACTTAATAAGCTGATTTGATTGTTCATTTATTCGCGTAATTTTGAATTAAATAATAGTTTTTAATGTAAATATTGGCTCGACTTTATACGCTAGATTTTTGTTTCCTTTTTTGTTTTGTTTGTCAGGTAAATTGTATAAGCAGTGTAATTGTTTATGTAAAAATAGGACCTAACTTTTGTCAAACTGTAATTTTCTCATTGTTCAATAATTGAACATTATTAATTATTATATTATTTTTATTATGTTTTGATTTTTTAATTCATGAAGCAACATTAACATATTTAAATTAAAAACAACATTGTACGAGGGTTTATTTCACAGATATATCACAATATTTGTACCAATGAAGTGCTATGTGATAATTAATTAAATTATTCTAAATAAGATATACAAATTCACTATTATTTAAAAAAAATCAAAAGTATTAAAGTAATCATTTTTATTCATCAGTATAATTAAATGGCTGGATGCTAAATCAAGACATCCGCTACATGTCCAAGAACTAGACAGATAATGGCGGCCTGTTATTGGTTGAGCATGTTTTCAAGTAGTACGACACTTTAAATTAAAATAGTATTAAAACTAGTGAGTTTTTTGACATACATGTCGCGAGACGGGCGAGTGATTTTTTTCTTGCTCAATAAACGATCGATTATGACAAAGATGTATGATTATATTTTGGAAAATTTATATTTCGTGTATAAGTTTTTCTCACTTGGGAGAAGATTTTACTCTCTAGTGGGTAAAACTGCTTTTTTCTCCCTCAACACATCTTTAAGTGCACTTGTAACGAAAAATATTGTAATGTCCACGGGAGTAAAGCTTTGCTTTACTACCTTGATGCATAATATGCTATTTTTTTCTTTATAAGAGAACAACATTATTACATTAATATGGAAATTATGTAAAAATTTTAGTTTACCGTATGAATAATTTGAGTGATTAGTTTTAATTTTAACTTGGATTTGGAAACACTTTATTTCAGCTTTGTCAATCCAAAGATTACCTGATAATCAGAATAGTTTTTGAATAATTTTTTATTTAATAATGAAAGTTTGAATTGCATTTCAGTGTGGATGCTACATTAAGAATTAGAACTTTTGGACGACTAATCAATCACAATTTGCGCCCCAATTTGAAGTCCAGAATTGTGGAGGTCGATGGAAAACCTTTTATTGTATTGTTCGCTAACTGCGACATTAAAGTCGGTGAAGAAGTGACATTTGATTATGGAGATCGGGATAAAAAAAATCTTGAATACTTTCCATGGCTTGGTAAAGATTTTACTCCGGATGTTAAATCGAAGAATGGTACAATATTAAAACGCATTGTTATATTAATTTTAACATGACATAATAAATATAAGTTCAAATATTAAAAAATTCTCATTACAGATAATACAAAACAAATTAAAGAAGTAACGAAACGGCGACGCAGAACTCTCGCTTCGTTTTCATCTAGCTATGAGGGTGATATAAGCACAACAGACACAAGCAATAGTTCAAGTAGTAAGTTTTAATTGCAAAGACAACTTTCTAGTTAAAATTTTGTTTATATTATTAATTATCTTGAAATTTTCAGCACAATGTATTACAAAACATTTGAAAGTGCGTTTACACAAACTTCGAAAAACTGAGGATACGACATTTACAATTAACAAAGGTAATAATAAGGCATAAAGAATTTAAATTAAATATTATTTAAACTTATTATAGCTAAGAATAAAAGAACATTTTAAAATTCACAAAAATGTTTTATTGAATTAATTAATTCAATTTAGCACATGGGATCCTTGTACCAAATTGATATATTGAATAAGATCTTACAAAAGTCTAATGTAAAATTTTAAAGTCCACTCCCCAACAAAGGGTTGTAGTTACACCCCTTTAAAGTAATAATTTTCCACACATGAAAAAACGCAAACATTGACTCCATGCATCGTGTGTAATCTGTGGTAGAGAATTAATTTTATAAAAAAATCTAAAATATTATTTAATCCTCTTTGATTAAAATAAACATAGTTGCAAGTTGAATATTAGAAGACCAATTTTTGATCATTTGAAAAAAAGAACAATATTGAGAATTTAGTTAATTAAATTATATACAGTAGGATAAAATAGTGCCAAACGCGTATAAGCACATAATTTAACTTAGGGACTCCAATAATCTATAAATCTACAAGATTTATACGTACAAAGTATTTTCGTACTTCGACTAGCAGACGAATGTCAAACTACAGGACAAAAAAGTCGTCCTTTTGTCCTGCTTCTCGAACTCGTAATGTGGTTGGTCACTCGATACTCTCAATCCGAAAAGCGAATTAAGCAGCTCGGGCACCAGTGGCGCCCTCGGCTAAAATATACTATTAGCGCCTCGGACGCCGGAGACGCTCTCGGCTAAAATATGCTATTCTAATCAGTTTGGCAACTACCATAATAGGTATGAAATGTCAAAACTCAATGTCGACTTCAGATTTGATCTTATCAATTCCAAATACAACAGAAGGTTTGACAGTTTAGTGAGAAGTTATGTTTAATTATTTGAACATCTGTTTTAACAGTTGTAATATGTTAAAACTCAATTAAGATATCAAGATATAAAATCAGCGACATAAACAAACCTATTAGAGTTTAAAAGTTTTATTGAAAATGTTATTTTCGATGAATTTTAAAATGTCATGACAGCTTTCACAGATCAGAACATAATTTTGACTTTAGATTCGAAGGCAGCGTTACTAAAAACATATAATTTTGTCATTACCTTCCTGTAGCTATAAAATTATGTGCTTGTGCACTGCCTGATCCTATTGTGTACTGTTTATTCATCTAAATTATCGAAATTGTGCTTTTTCAATTGCCATAGCTTAACCATTTTTCATCTAAATTGCAACTAATTATTTTTAATGTAAGAAAATTGAATGAATTTTTAAAGTTTTTATCAAATTTATTTTCTACCATAAATTTTATGAAACATGACCCACTTTGAAAGGGATAACTCCGCCGAGGATTAGGATTTAAAACCTTTTTATTAGCTGAAATTATTAATAAAGACGAAACTCATAATTTTGAGTATTTTACTTCAAAAAGTTTTTGGTTTCTTTTGTGAGCAGTGTATATTGCCGGGCTGTTTATTCTATATGTAAAGATGAATTTAATTTTAATATGCATATACAATAAATGATTTTGTGTTTAATTAAACATCATATAATTTGTATTATCACAGTATGCTATCTTTGTTTATGTACCATTTGTTACTTTTTTCACAAATATAATTATATACAGCAAGAAAATTACCATTATTTTGTGTACCTAATAAAGTGTATGGTGTTAAGGACGTTTTATCAGTTTTAACATAAAAATTTGGCAATATTTTAATATCGATATATAATTATTAAAATTAAATAACAATAAATAAATAAAATTGAATGTATGAATAAAAAAAATTTACCTTTAAATAAAAAAAGAATGAATCACATATCTTCATAAATTAATTAGTTATAAACAATCAAAATTGAACTATATTTTAGTTCGTTTTTAGCTAAAGAAATTTACAATTTTTCATAAAATTGCTGTGTAAATAGTTCAACATATTTTTCAAACGATTCCTAATAACTTTACCAGACCGGCTTTTCAAATGTTAAATTGCTTAAATAAAATAGCTATTTAATTTATATGAAAACATTAAAGTTTTCATATAAAAATATAACCATTATTATTCAAGTTTACTCTCCATGTGACTGATAATAATGAATAAAGTTATATTATGTAAACAACAAAAATTTGTTGATTTACAATCATAAAATTAGAACGAACATCTTTCTAATTTAAACGACTAAATCAGCCGTAAATTCTTAGCATTATTAGCAAAATAGCTATTTGTTTATTATTTTGTAAACGAGAATTTATAAACAAATAGCTGTTTGCTTTCAACAATTCAATATTTAAGAAATCCGATCTGTTAAAGCTATTAGAAATCGTTTGAAGAATATATTAAACTATTTACATAACAATTTTATGAAAAATTATAAATTATTTTAACTTAAAACGAACTAAAATATAGTTCAGATTTGATTGTTTATAACAAATTAATTTATGAAAATATATAATTCATTCCTTTTTTATTTAAAGGTAAATTTGATTTTATTCATAAATTTAATATTATGTATTTTTTGTTACCTAATTTGAATAATTAATTATCGATTCTAAAATTATGTTAAATTTTAAGTTTCAAACTGACAAAGTATTCTTAAAGTGTACCTAATAAAGTGTATTTTTCAATAATTAATGATAATTTGTATCATTTAAATATCTTACAGAAAAACTACATCAAGTGGAGCAAAATTTTTCAACAGAGGCAATATCTGTCATTGAAACGGTACCCCAAAAACATGAATCAAACGCTATTAATGATGATGGTGGCCAAGTTGATATAGTGCCTCGAATCGTTAATTATTCCACAAACACTTCCAGTGATACTGCCGGTAAGAATGACCTTTTACTTGAAATAATAAAATCAAAATGATGGTTGTAAATAATTTAACATTTTAATTAGTTTTTACACCACTAAATAATAATTATTATTATTTAGTGCTATAATAACTATGGCGTAAATGCTCTGGCGAAGAAAACGGCCACCTAGACTTGGAGTGAAATTTAGAAAATTTTAAGTTAGCATAACTTCGTTATTTTTTTATGAAATTTTATAATTTTTTTTAATTGTAGGAATAGAAGTCAACCATCGATCCATTTATTTCAAATTAGAAATCTCTCCCTCCTATGTAAAAAATTAATAAATGCAAACTCATTTTTCTTCATGTATACTAAACAGAATGTTACATTTAATAAAAGATTATTAAACTTGAACCTTTTTAAAAGATTAAAAAAAATGTCAGGTCTTATGATAAATTTTCGAAAAGTTATGACGAACAGATTTACGATTAAAATACCGCTTGTAATTATTATTATGGTTATGGTTTTTATTATAATTTTTGTTATGGTTATGATTATGATTATATTTATGGTTATGTATATAATTATGAATAATAATTATTCATAGTCACACGCATTTATAGTCGGACAGGAATATTAAGAATACTCACTCGAGATATTAAAAAAATAGATAATTTGATAAAATTTGAACAGTATGTTGCTAGAGTTATATAGAAATCCTCTGAATTATTTCAGAATTTTTTACCGTGTAGATTTCGAGAAAATTTAGTTTCAACATTTTTTTTTTCTATCTGAACACATTGGTTAGAGTAGCCCCGCCATAGTAAAAAAGTATAATATTATTAAATTTGTTTACTTTAATATGGCAGCCCTATTCTAACCAATGTGTCAAGATCAAAAAAAACAAATATTGAAATTGAATTTTCTTGAAATCTATGCGGTAAAAAATTCTGAAATAATTTAGGGACTTTTTATAGTATTTTAGCAACATTTTATTTGAATTTTATAAAATTCTCTATTTTTTTACAATCTCGAATGGGTATCCTTAAAAAGACATACATTATTAAAAAAATGAACGTTTTTAATAATTATTTATTAAACTTGACATTTTGTTATGTATATACGTAGAAAAATACATTTGTATTTAATAATAAAAACTTATTACCTTTTCACATAAAAATAAGTACCTTTTGTGAAAGGGTATAGAAGGGGGCGGAAGAGGGAGATTTCTGTATTGTACTATATGGATCGATATCTGACTTAAATTCCTACATGTTAAAAAATATTATCAAAGAACCCCTCACATTTTTTATGGAAAATAAGTCCCAGTTAAATTGTCCAAAATTTTAGTATGTTATTCTCATAAAGATTCTGGTTAAGTCTCTATGGGCGCAAAGTCCAAAAATCAATTGTTTTTGAATTATAATTAACTAAATATTCTAATGTGCGATGAGCTCATACTATTGAATTCTTAAATTATAGTATATTACGTCTGATGTCGCCACTGCGCCCGAGGCCGATATGTTGGTTTAAGGCACCGACAGAGTGGCGAAATGTGGAACTTACGGCATGAGTTAGACGTTAGTTTCACATTTCACCGCTTCACCAAAGCCGTAAACTATTTTACAGTAAACACAGTAGCGATACAATATAAAAATATTTTAAACTTTGCGTAAAATAAAAATATATTAAAACCTTATTTTTTGTATTGGAAGATGATTGTTTAGTCAATAATTATGTAAGAAAATTGTTAAAACATTCAGATGACTCAAGTTTTTATATTTTTAGATTTAGAATCGATATCCATAATTACATAATTATTCTTTAAACAATTATTTTGTAATACAAAAAATAAGGTTTTAATATATTTTCATCTTATGAAAAGTTTAAAATATAGTTTATTTATTGTGTCGCAGTTGTGTTCGCTATAAGCTGTAATGAGGTAATTTGATAGTTCAACTGCATGAGCTCCTCGAAAATTATAATATTTGATTAATACTAACTCAAAAACTATTGATTTTTGGACTTTGCGCCCCGGGAGACTTTTGACTAGCATCTTTAGGAGAATAACATACTAAAATTTCAGACAATTTAACCGGTCTATTTTCCATAAGAAATGTACGGTGTCCTTTCATTATGAATTAACGAAATTATGCTAGTATTATGCTAATTTCAGTCCATGTCTAGGTAGCCGGTTATTAATAATTTCGCAAGGGTAATAAATACGGAGTAATATAACTATTATTTATTTGATTATTTTATAGACAATCCGACTAGAATGGAGCAAAATTGTTTAACAGAAACAATATCTGATATTGAAGATAACTCCAAAAAAAATATAGCAACCAGGGTTAAGGACAATGAAAGAACAAATAACTCGAATTCTGATTTAACTAAAAGTAAGATTGATATCTCTTTTTCATTGTATTTTTTATTGCATGTTTTTTTATTGAATAATATTTTCAAAAATGAAATTTGTGAAAACTTTTAAATAACGATTCTCAGAACAAAAAAACCTATAAGATAAACATTGATTCAAAATAACTATTTTTAGCTAGAATCAGAATATATTAAGTATGCTACTTTGGATTTTTAAAATTTTAATTTTTTTATTTTACAACAAACAATTATAATTATAAAAACTATCGGTTCAGTTCAAAATTTGACCAAGTAAAACTTTCATATTCACATTGAAAATTATGTTTATCAATCTGTTAACTCATTCAGCTATATTTCGTCTCCCCTCCACTTTGAGCGCGATTTTAAAATAACGGAAAAACATATGAATAACAATTATTTTACAAATTAAATCTGTGAAATTCTCAAGTTTTGGTCTATTAAAACATATAGACAGTTTTTATTTTTTTAAATTAATAATGGAATTGAACAAAATGTCTCGCGTTGTTTGTAACAACGCGCATCATGTCGTTACGATTCGTTACGATTGTCGCTGAATGAGTTAAATAGTATATTACATCCGAGGGCGCCAATGGGCCCGAGATTTGTACGATGTTTTACGTGTCGTGGGTAATGGACAAATGTGGAACTAACTGTCTTTCGAACTGTGAAAGTCACACCAAAGTGCTGAAAGTATGAACTTTCAACAAGAGTGCTGAAAGTTCGAACTTTCAGCACGCGGGAATGACTTTCACGGTTCGAAAGACAGCTAGTTCCACATTTGTCCGTTGCCCGAGACATGTAAAACTTTTTATTTCTAAATCATTAACAAGTATTTTTCAGAGTTTTTCAGAGTTTTTCAGACCTTTTCAGACTTTTTCAAAGCTTCTGAGAGTTTTCAAAACTTTTTAATTTCTAAATCATTTACACGTGTTTTTCAGAGTTTTTCAGACCTTTTCAGACTTTTTCAAAGTTTCTCAGAGTTTTTAAAAACTTTTTATTTCTAAATCGATTACAAGTATTGTTCAGAATTTTTCCGAGTTTTTCAGACCTTTTCAGACTATTTCAAGGTTTCTCAGAGTTTTTAAAAACTTTTTATTTCTAAATCATTTACACGTATTTTTCAGAGTTTTTCAGAGTTTTTCAGACCTTTTCAGACTTTTTCAGCCTTTGTCAAAGTTTCTCAGAGTTTTTGAAAACTTTTTATTTCTAAATCATTTACATGTGTTTTTCAGCGATTTTCAGAGTTTTTCAGACATTTTCAAAGTTTCTCAGAGTTTTTAAAAACTTTTTATTTTTAAATCGATTACAAGTATTTTTCAGAGTTTTTCAGACCTTTTCAGACTTTTTCAAGGTTTCTCACAGTTTTTAAAAACTTTTTATTTCTAAATCATTTACACGTGTTTTTCAGCGATTTTCAGACTTTTTCAAGATTTCTCAGAGTTTTGAGAAACTTTTTATTTCTAAATCATTCTGAGAAACATTGAAAAAGTCTGAAAAGGTTTGGAAAACTCTGAAAAACTCTGAAAAACACGTGTAAATGATTTAGAAATAAAAAGTTTTTAAAAACTCTGAGAAACCTTGAGAAAGTCTGAAAAGGTCTGAAAAACTCTGAAAATCGCTGAAAAACACGTGTAAATGATTTAGAAATAAAAAGTTTTCAAAAACTCTGAGAAACTTTGAAAAAGTCTGAAAAAGTCTGAAAAGGTCTGAAAAACTCTGAAAAACACGTGTAAATGATTCAGAAATAAAAAGTTTTTAAAAACTCTGAGAAACCTTGAGATAGTCTGAAAAGGTCTGAAAAACTCTGAAAAATTCTGAAAAATACTTGTAATCGATTTAGAAATAAAAAGTTTTTAAAAACTCTGAGAAACTTTGAAATAGTCTGAAAAGGCCTGAAAAACTCTGAAAAACTCTTAAAAACACGTGTAAATGATTTAGAAATAAAAAGTTTTTAAAAACTCTGAGAAACTTTGAAAAAGTCTTAAAAGGTCTGAAAAACTCTGAAAAACTCTGAAAAACTCTGAAAAATACGAGTAAATAATTTAGAAAAGAATCATTAGAATCTCTGAAAAACTCTGAAAAGTCCCAATTTAGAGAGTTTTTCAGAGATTTTCAGAGTTTTTTTCAGAGTTTTTTTCAGCGTTTTTCAGACGTGTTTTCAGAGTTTTTATTTCTACAAGGGTTAACTTGAAAATAGTAAAATTATAATAATAATAACTATAATAATTTTCATGTTTCACAGAGAACAAATTGAAAAGGAAAAAAAGTCACAAGAAAAGCAAGGGTAATAAAAAATCCAAAGTGGAAAGAAAGGCTGAAAAACATTAACCCTCTCCCGGGCCAGTATCGCGACTCATCTATGCGTGAGGCGCAATAAATAATGTAGTGTGCGTAAGCGCCCAATTTGAGTCACAGTCCGTTTTCTTTCTTTGTTAGTTTTCTTTTTTAATGGCTCTGGCGATTTTAATTTGTTATTTTACTTAGATTTTAGTGAAGTTTCATTTGATTTAAAATAAAAATCAATAAAATACCGCTCACGAACATTTAATATATTATCCCTGGTAAAAATATTTCTTAGGAAATTTCAGAAAAAATATCTAAAAATTTTTGAAAACTTCTGACAGATAAGTCTGAAAAACTCTGAAAAACTGTCAGAATTGCAACTTTTCAGAGTTTTTCAGAAAATTGTTTCTTCATTTTCAAATATCTGAAAATCTCTGAAAATTTCAGTTTGTTGAAAACTTTAAAAAAATATAAAAAATAGTGAATTTTGTTATTTCTTAATAATTAGGGTTTTGCAAAATATTTTTCAAAGTTTTCAACGAACTGAAATTTTCAGAGGTTTTCAGAGATTTGAAAATGAAGAAAAACATTTCTGAAAAACTCTGAAAAATTCCAATTTTGACAGTTTTTCTGAGTTGTTCAGACTTATCTATCAGATTTCAGAAGTTTTTAGAATTTTTTTCTAAAATTTCCTGAGAAATATTTTCACCAGGGATTAGAGTTAAAAATTCTGTCTCCGTTCATTTCTTCTATTTTAAATATATTAAATGTTATTAATGCACAATAACTCAAATTTTTCGTTGAAAAATTAGGAATATTAGATTATAATTTCAAACATCTGTATCTAAATTTTGTTTTAATAATAAATAAATAAAATGATACAAAATAAATTAGAATTTATTATATTTCGCCAATCCTGTATTAGTTCGAAAATGACGACAAGAACTCATTAATTCTTTTCGCCATATTGTCTGGAGAATACATCGAGAAGATGCTGTCTAGAAATTGATCAGGTTTTACGCTCAGCTCTTTGCTAGAAAATAGGAAATACTGGCTAGTTTATAGCTTAAACCTAGACAAAATTACTTCTTAGAATTGTATTAATTTACTACTTAGTTCCGTACTAAAGTCATAATATCTTTCTATATACTCTTGTATAAAATCTTTATGAAAAGCATAAGTAAATATATAAGTATTTGCAACATTTGACTTTTATCAATACGACTGAAAAAAAGAAACTGAACTAATATTTTATATATCACTAATTCATGTTTTTAAATAACAAAAATCGTACTTACTACCGTATTTTTAAATTTTTAGTATTTATTTCATTATAAAGAATTTATTATAAAAAATATAAACTTAACGAATTTCAATATATCTATATATAAGACATTTTACAATATTTTTGATTGTAGTGAAGTTTTAGTATGGAATTCTGTTTTAAGATTCCGATATAGGATTACGATGTAGGATTCCGATATAGGATTACGATTTAGGATTCCGATATAGGA
>JABFPH010000093.1:0-11604 GCA_022817485.1 Elgonia sp. ZL-2020 | reverse complement strand
GGGTTATATAACTTTTATGAGCTTTTTATATTTATGGCTTCTATGGTTTTTATACGTTCTATATGACTTTTATTGAATATTTAACTTATGGGTTATATGACTGTTATGGGTTATATAACTTTTATGAGATTTTTTATATTTATGGGTTCTATGGTTTTTATACGTTCTATTTAACTTTTATGGAATATTTAACTTATGGATTACATATTTTTATGACATTTTTTATATCTATGGGTTCGATGGTTGTTATATGTTCTATATGTTTTTTATAAATTTTATTAGATATATGACATTTATGGGATATATGATTTATCGGTTATATGTTATGGGTTTTATGACTTTTATGGGTTCTATAATTTTTATGGGTTATTCGAATTATGGATTTTATTGTTTTTATATTGGTTTTATGAACTTTATGAATTATATAACTTTTATGAGCTTTTTTATGTTTATGGGTTCTATGGTTTGTATTCGTTCTATATGATTGTTATTGAATATTTAACTTATGGGTTATATGATATATGGCTCTTTTATGACTTGTATGATTTATGGATTTCATGGGTTATATAATACTTATAAGGTATATATAACTTATGGGTTGTATGTCTATTATGAATTTTATAAATTTTATTCGATTTTTTATATTTATGAGTTCTATGTTTTTTATACGTTCTATATGACTTTTATGGGATGTTTAGCTTGGTGAATATGACTGCTATGTATTATATAACTTTTACGATATGTTTTATATTTATGGGTTCTATAGTTTTTATATGTTCTATATAACTTTTCTGAAATATTTAATTTATGAATTATATTTTTTATGAAATTTATGACTTTTGGGTCATATGTTTATTATGCATTATATAAATTGTATGAGATATGACATTTATAGATTATATGACTTATTATCGCGATTATATGACATATGGGTTATTTGATTTATGGATTTTATCGTTTATATATTGTTTCTATGAACTTTATGGGTTATATAACATTTATAGGTTATATGACAATTATATAGGATACTCAGTTTATGCATTTTCTGTCTATTATGGATTACATAACTTTTATGGATTATATAATTCTATGAGTTTTGCAGTTTTTATATGTTATATGACTTTTATAGATTCTATAGTTTTTATAATTTCTAAAATTTTTAAAGGTTAAATAATTTATAATTTTTATGGTTTGTATAATGGTTTCATGTACCAGTTAGTGTTATATCTTTGATAGGATATATAACTTTTGGGTTATATATCTGTAAAGAATTATATAACTTTTATGGGTTTTATGTTATTTATAGTTTCTATGTGGCTTTGATAGGTTATATGACTTTTATAACTTTTATAGTGTTTATGATTCTGTAATGTTTATGTTAAGAAATTAAAAAAAATATGTTTGTGAGATTAAATATTGTGAATGTGTGTAGTTGGGATTAGGTATTTAAAGAACAACACTGAATTTAAGTGGAAAAAGCCCATATAGGCATAAAAAACCACTGAATGTATTCTGTTTTAAAAAATGATTACAGAGTCATACAAATTGAATTTGTATGGACAAATGAGATTCGGGTATTTGTTTGTATGAATTTGGGACTTGGCCCAGGTTTGGTTCTGTTGAACCTAATTGTTTGATAGGTATAGAGACTTGGCTCTAATACCATAGAGACTTGGCTCTAATAATGATTAGTCGACTTGTCGACTATCGATTCTGTAGAATCGATTTATCAAAATGTTTTGATTTATGTTTTATGTTTGAATGATGTGTTCGAATGGTTCGAACTTGTGTATGTTGTGTATTGGTACTGTCAGTGTATTGGCTGTGTACTCGCAGTGTACTGCAGTGTACTCGCAGTGTACTGCCGTGTACTCGCAGTGTACTGCCGTGTACTGACTTGTTCTCTCTGACGTCGCATCAGAGGCAAATGTTTTTGGGGGTTGTCTAAAAAACCCCCACTATGTGATTTGTTGATCACATTTAAAAAAGACGAATCTCATTTGTCCATAATTTGTTCGTAGGAGGACCTTATGAGTCCCGATCTTATGATATTTACGAGAAAAAATCACATCTGGAAAGTGTCCGTTGATACTTTCCAGAAAAAGAAAAAAGAAACGGTCGAAAAATAATTATGTTTTATAAAATATCGCGTCTCGCCGCTGTCATAAAAGTCCTATTGTACTTAAACTTAGTCGTCGTGTAAAAAAATGTATACAGGATATAGTCTGTTCGTTGCCTAATTGACTTTATACAAAAGCTCGAAAAACGTTAACCATATGAAACCTAAGATTTTACTTAAGAGAAATTTCCTTAAATTGAATAAAAAAGAATCATAAATTTAAAAATAAAGATTTTAAATGAAAAAGTTAAATTCTGTTCCTTTCGACGGAACATACTCCCCCCGTTGAGAGAGTAACGATCAACTTAAATAAACTAGTCTGAATTAAACCGAATTACATTTATATACACTTAAAAATTATCATAAAATATTGTCGTGTTATATACATGAAATTTTACTTCTATGCTACAGTAATTGGTTATATGTATATATAGATATATATGTATAGATTTTTTTTGTGTTATTTTTTGTTTTGTTTTTTTGCTTTTTTTGCTTAATAAGTATATAATTCTATTCGATTGGTAGCGGACACAATAAAGTCACGCTTCTTTTGATTTCGGCTGTAGCCGTTCGAATTGTCGCCGTTCGCACTATTCCGTCGCTGCCAGGGTGCACCTTGATAACTCTGCCCAACAGCCAACGCACACATGGTATATTTTTATTGTGAATGATGACAACAGTACCCTCCTTAATATTTGGAGAATTATTAAGCCATTTTTGACGTCTCTGTAATTCGCTAAGGTATTCGCCGTACCAGCGATTCCAAAATGATTGACGAGACTTCATCAGCAACCGCCAAGAGGACAAATGATTATCTGGAACAAGAGAAAAATTTTCCTCCGGCAGCATCGTGAATGGTTCATTGATTAAAAAATGTGATGGTGTTAATGCTTAGGGATCATTTGGATCAGAAGAAATTGAACATATAGGTCGTGAATTTAGAATCGCTTCTATTTGAATCGTAAAAGTGTTGATTTCTTCGAATGTAAATAAACGATCACCAACAACGCGTCGAAAGTGGTGTTTAAATGACTTGACTGCTGCCTCCCAGAGTCCTCCGAAATGAGGAGCTAAAGGAGGTATGAAATGCCATTTGATATTTTTGGCTAATGCAAAATTGTGAACCTTATCTTGAAATTGGGCTGAATGTAAAAGTGCATACAGCTCCTTAAGTTCATTGTTCGCGCCAACGAAATTCCGACCGTTGTCTGAATGCATTGTTTCGGGCACGCCTCTACGAGAAATGAAACGTTTTAAGGCTGCTATAAAACCTTCGGTTGTCAGGTCACTGACGACTTCCAGATGTACAGCCTTGACTGCAAGGCAAACAAAAATACAAATGTATACCTTTATTTTTCCACGATTTCGGTGTTTCTTTTCTTTAATATACAGAGGACCGCAATAATCGACACCCGTATTCAGAAATGGTCTACTGCCACGCACTCGAGCGACAGGTAAATCTCCCATCTTGTATTTTACCGCGTCGGCCCTAAATCGGAAGCAGCGAGTACATTTACGTAATACTTTACGAACTTGTGCTTTACCATCAATAAGCCAAAATTTATGACGTATCGTGTAAAGTGTTGATTGAACACCAGCATGAAAGTTGCGTTCATGTGTTTCTCTGATTATCAGTGTGGTCACGTGATTATTTGATGGAAGTATAATAGGACATTTCTTTGCACTGGAAATGTCAGCATTTTGAAGGCGTCCGCCTACTCTCAACAAATCATCATCGTCGAGAAACGGATTTAATGATGCCAATTTACTGTGTTTTGGGTTTTATGAATTTTGAATTGAACTAATTTCCTTTGAGAAATATGATAATTGAATGATTTTTAATACACGCTTTTCTGCAATAAGTTTTTCAGAAACAGTTAAATTAACGGAATCGGGTCTATTTTCTTTTTTAACACGTAATCGTAAACAATATGCAAATGTGCGAATTAATTTTTCATAAGACGAAAATTTTTGAAAAGTGTTGTCATTGAGTGTGTTCGCGATGAGAACGATATTTTTTCTCATTTCTGGTAATTCTTCTGTTAGATTTTCGAATCCCGATGGCCAATTTTCTTGTGATTCGCGGAGCCACGATGGACCTTCAAACCAAATTGAGTTTTTAATAAAGTCGTCCGGTAACTGACCTCGCGATAATGCATCTGCGGGATTATCCTTAGATCTTACATGTCTCCACTGCTCAGGTAAAGTTTTTGATTGTACTTCCGATACGCGATGAGACGCAAAAGGTTGTAAAAGTTGTGGAGATTTTTTTAACCAATGTAAAACAATGGTTGAGTCGCACCATAAATAGATTTTATTTAATGTCAAAGGTATTGTAGCTTTGACTTCTTGGATTAATCGAGTCAATTCAACCGCACCGCACAATTCTAAACGGGGAATCGTGAGCATTTTGAGAGGAGCTACTCTACTTTTTGCGCAAATTAACCGACATTTGATTATCCCATTTTGATTGCGTGATCGAAAATACAAACACGCACCGTAACCCTTTTCACTAGCATCGCAAAATCCGTGAATTTCGATGTCATCGTAATTTTCAATCAAAACATGTCTTTCAATTGATAATTTATTTATTTTGATCAATTGATCTGCAAAATCTGTCCGCATCCGCTGAAGATAGTTAGGAACTTGTTCCTTCCAACCCAGCCGACATTTCCATGTCTCTTGCATAATCAATTTTGCGTACATAATTATTGGACCCAATAAACCTAATGGATCAAATAATTTCGCAATTTCTGATAAAATAAATGTTTTCGTTATGGTCTCCGGAACAGGAGTTCTTTGAACTGCGTAGGACATGTTATCTGTTTTTGAGTTCCATGAAACGCCTAATGTTTTCAACATAGAATCTTTATCAAAATCTAATTTTGAGTTGATAAAATTTTCTGGTAAATCACGAAGAACTTCTGGTGTGTTAGATGCCCATTGTCTCAAATTAAAACCACCGCAATGAAGAAGCTCAATCAATTGATCGCGTATTAATTGCAGTTCCGCGATAGAATCTGCACCGCTCAATATGTCATCTACATAAAAATCGCGTTCAATGATATCGCTAGCTTTAGGATATTTGTCCCTCTCATCGTGAGCTAATTGTTTAAGTGTCCGAATTGCTAAGAAAGGAGCAGCCGATACTCCGAAAGTTACTGTGTTTAATTCAAATATTTGAATTATTCCGTTTACACGCCAAAATATGCGTTGATATTTGCGATCATCGAGATGAACAAGTACCTGTCGGTACATTTTTTCTATATCTGCTGTGATAACATAACGATGGCACCTGAATCTAATAAGATGCTCGAAAATCTTGTCCTGAATAGTGGGACCAACAAGTAATGCATTATTTAAGGATTTACCGTTTGATGTTTTCGCCGAGGCGTCGAAAACCACTCGAACCTTTGTTGTACTGCTTGACAATTTTATGACTGCATGATGAGGCATATAATAGCCATCATTCGGCCGTCCTGTTACTGGAGACATATGGCCTAAGTCTATATATTCTTGCATGACCTTGGAATACTCTCCCTTTAAAAAGTTATCTGAATTCAACTTCCTTTCCAATGCATGAAATCGTTTGAGCGCGATAGAATAAGACTCTCCTAAATATTCATCTTCTCGAAAAGGTAATCTTACAATATAGCGTCCGTCATCTCTGCGAATAAAGTTGTTCAAATAGTAATTTTCGCAATCTATTTCTTCTTGAGACTGAATTTTAAAATTCGGAATTTCTTCGATTTCCCAAAATTTGGTTATCGCGTCTTTAAGATCAGTGTAATTTGCAGTAACTGGATTAATAGAATTTGAATGATCAGTTTCACCGGCTATTACCCAACCAAGTTGAGTATTTTGCATTATAAGATCGCGTTCATCATTTGAAATTTTAAAACGACCTTCACGTAACATCGATAATGTTGCCCCGGAACCGATTAAAATATCGACCTTCTTTGGAATATAAAATTGCGGATCAGCAAGTTGACATTTTTGTGGAATGTTGATTGAATCGCGAGGAATGAATTGTGACGGAATAAAATCTCCGATACTTGGAACAGTGAAACATATCAACGATTTTTGAAAATTATTGTACTTTGATTTTATGTTAATCTGAATTAAATGCCTTGTATTGGAAGAAGTTGAATTTATTGTACCGATTGGAATGGAGCATGATTGTTTTTCAAGACCTAATTTGTTTGCGAATTTCTCGGTCATAAAATGTGCCGATGCACAAGTATCTAATAACGCACGTGCGATATGATATTTTTCATTAACATCCTGTACCAGAATTAACGCACTCATTAACAATTGGGAACCAGGAATTCGCGAATTTGCTGCGAATACAGGCTTAATTTGTTCTACTTCTAGTCAATCAGATTTCTTGGAATCTGACTGTGAAGTATTAACCTTGTTCAATTCTTCTGATTTTGGGATATGTAATAATGTGTTATGTTTTCTTTGACACTCTTTACAACTAGACGTGGATGTGCATTTATTAGGATGCGAACGCATGCAATTAATGCAAAGTTTGGCTTTTCTTACGACTTCGATCCTTTTACGAATCGGTAAGTTATGAAAAACGTTGCATTGATACAAACGATGATATTGACCCTTGCATAAACTACACTCGCTCGCAGACTGAGCAACAAATGCAACATTACCATTGTCTAACTTACGTCTTTTTGAATGTTGATTATTGGCTGAAGATTTATTATTGTCTTTTGACTCTGGATATGATCGTTTTGAAAGACGTAACGCGTTCGCGTATACAAAATCGCAAATTTTTGCAAAATCTGGTTTTTCTTCTACTTTAACGGTTTCATCGTACCGATCTGCAATTCTACGCGGGAGCTTACTCTCGATTATAGTAGCAAGCATTTCAGAACCGATAGTTATGTCTAACGATGATAAAGCGCTGACATGTTGTTGTGCTGAATCAATTAATTTAATTAAACTATCATGAGTTTCCCTTTCAACTTTTGGTAAATTTAAAATCGCGTTAAGATGTTGTGATATGATTATCTTTTTAACTTCATAAGCTTTTTCTAAATGTTCCCACGCTCGTTTATAATTTTCTGCACTCGCCGTAAAAATAGAGATTTTAGCAGCCGCGTCACCGCGAAGAGATGATTGTAAATAAAGAAATTTACTGACATCGTCGATATCCTTTCTTGAATCTACTAACGCTAAAAATGTATTTTTAAAATTGAGCCATTCTGAATAATTGCCATTAAATTCCGGTACCTTTGTAATAGGTAATCTAACATTTTGTAACGGCGTTGTCATTTGTTCCGAACAAAAAGATGTATTTGAATTACTCGAAGACGCGTTTTCTGATGATGTTACATTAAGTTTTTCTACGGAACTTGAAATGTCAAAAAACCGATTTTGAATATCGATATATTCGTTTAACCTTTCGTCTTCAGGTTTTAATATCGCCCACTCGTCATGAAAACTTTCAAAATTATTAAATAACTCAGTTAATTTATTAACTCGAAATTTTAAATTGACTTTATCGGGTGCTGCTGTTTTCAGTAAATTTTCGATTTGCGTTAGATGTGATTTTAACGATGCACGTTTTTGAATAAAAAATTTAACGCGTTCTTCAGCCATAATCGTTTTTATGCAAAGATCAATTGAGGAAAATGAAACCCAAACAAACAGATGTTTTTACTTGCGTTTGTAGACAACGTCGGCAGGTAGATTTTGGTTGTGGCTTGGATGCTGCTGCTGGGCAGAAGGCAACACCTATTGTCTGGCGACGACGGAGAAAGCGCTGTCCCTCATTGCATATGAAAGATGGCTGTGAAGCACTTGTAAGAAAAGATGTTCGACAGCACTAGTCACAGTTAAAAAAAATGAAACATATGATCGATGAAATCACTTTATTTCACCACACGAATATCCGTTTACGAGTAAAATCACGTCGGGGTCACCAAAAAATGTAATGTTTATGTTAAGAAAATTAAAAAAAATGTTTGTGAGTTTAAATATTGTGAATGTGTGTAGTTGGGATTAGGTAGTTAAAGAACAACACTGAATTTAAGTGGAAAAAGCCCATATAGGCACAAAAAACCACTGATTGTATTCTGTTTTAAAAAATGATTACAGAGTCATACAAATTGAATTTGTATGGACAAATGAGATTCGGGTATTTGTTTGTATGAGTTTGGGACTTGGCCCAGGTTTGGTTCTGTTGAACCTAATTGTTTGATAGGTATAGAGACTTGGCTCTAATACCATAGAGACTTGGCTCTAATAATGATTAGTCGACTTGTCGACTATCGATTCTGTAGAATCGATTTATCAAAATGTTTTAATTTATGTTTTATGTTTGAATGATGTGTTCGAATGGTTCGAACTTGTGTATGTTGTGTATTGGTACTGTCAGTGTATTGGCTGTGTACTCGCAGTGTACTGCAGTGTACTCGCAGTGTACTGCCGTGTACTCGCAGTGTACTGCCGTGTACTGACTTGTTCTCTCTGACGTCGCATCAGAGGCAAATGTTTTTGGGGGTTGTCTAAAAACCCCCACTATGTGATTTGTTGATCACATTTAAAAAAGACGAATCTCATTTGTCCATAATTTGTTCGTAGGAGGACCTTATGAGTCCCGATCTTATGATATTTACGAGAAAAAATCACATCTGGAAAGTGTCCGTTGATACTTTCCAGAAAAAGAAAAAAGAAACGGTCGAAAAATAATTATGTTTTATAAAATATCGCGTCTCGCCGCTGTCATAAAAGTCCTATTGTACTTAAACTTAGTCGTCGTGTAAAAAAATGTATACAGGATATAGTCTGTTCGTTGCCTAATTGACTTTATACAAAAGCTCGAAAAACGTTAACCATATGAAACCTAAGATTTTACTTAAGAGAAATTTCGTTAAATTGAATAAAAAAGAATCATAAATTTAAAAATAAAGATTTCAAATAAAAAAGTTAAATTCTGTTCCTTTCGACGGAACAGTCTGATAGGATAAAATGAGTGTAGAATACGATGATTAAAATATAAAAATAGTCTGGGATAAAATGAGTGTAGGATACAATAATATTGAGATAGAATGAATGGCGTGATTATATATCAATTAGGATAACTTGTATGGAGGATAATTTGAGTGTGATATACAATGCTGAAGGGATAAATATTGTGTGGGATAAAATGATCGTAAGATACATTAACAAATAAATAATCTGAGTGTTGGTATAAAGTTACTTTTGGATTAAATAAATGTGAGGATAATTTGAGTGTTGGATACAATGCTAAAAGTATAAAAGTAGCGTGGGATAAAATGAGTGTAGGAGACATTTTTAAAAATATAAATTACCATTAAATATAAAATTACTTTAACAATACAATTACTAATAGGATAAATTGAGTATGGTACAAAATTTAAATATTGTGTGGGATAAAATGAGTGTAGGATACAATTATATTGTGATAGAATGAATGGCGTGATTATATATCAATTAGGATAACTTGTATGGAGGATAATTTGAGTGTGATATACAATGCTG
Source organism: Elgonia sp. ZL-2020 (assembly GCA_022817485.1). Classification (NCBI taxonomy): domain Eukaryota; kingdom Metazoa; phylum Arthropoda; class Insecta; order Hymenoptera; family Scelionidae; genus Elgonia; species Elgonia sp. ZL-2020. The sequence continues at coordinate 1,961 of JABFPH010000093.1, read as the reverse complement.
AAGGGATAAATATTGTGCGGGATAAAATGATCGTAAGATACATTAACAAATAAATAATATGAGTGTTGTTATAAAATTACTTTTGGATGAAATAAATTTGCGGATAATTGGAGTGTTGGATACAACGTTAAATGTATAAAATTAGCGTGGTATAAAATGAGCATGAGATAAATTTGCAGTAGGATATAATCAAAGAGGGGCTAAATTAGTTGAAGGATAAAATAACAGCTAGGATATATTAATTATGGTATACATCAGTATAAGTATAAAGTTACTTGAGGATAAAAAGAGAGAAGAATAAACTATATTTGATATTAAATACATCGTGGATAAAATAAATTTGAAATTAAAATTGTTTGGAATAAACTGAAAATAGTATAAAATTCTTCGTGGAGAACTAGGCTTAAGGATAAAATGCACGTGAGGATAACTTTACCATAGGATAATTTGGATACGCCCCTTCTTAATATTATAATATAATATTAGACAAATAATTACGTCCTTAGTGCGTTTACAAATCAAGTTCTCTTATAACGTGAAAACAACAAAATGAAGTATCAACTTCAAATTAGTATAACTTTTAAAATTATACTAATTCGAAATTCTTTTAGAATCAATATCTTATTCTGTTTCAGGTTTGTTTACGGATTTTTTGGTTCAGCGGCAGTGTATTGGGTTCAGACAGCAGATGCGACTCAAAGAAATGGGACACTATTTAACAGAATATATAGGAGATTTAGAAAAAGCAAAGAAGAACGAAAGACTGAATGAGTGAAAATTAATAATTTGTTTATTTAAAACTAAGATTTTTAATAAATAATTTTTAAATAATATATTAAATTTATAATATTTATAATAAATCACCCCAGGACTTCATCCCGCAATATTGTAATTAATTAGTATTAATTTCACTACATCATAGATAAATTGTTGTTTAAATACAGTTATTTATTTAACGTATAAGCTTTTGATTTTTTTTATACAATATGAAATTGCATTAAATAAACAAAAGTGACAATTATTCGAATGGTCCGAACATCATTTTAAAAGTTTGTACTAGATTTCACTAATTAGCATTATTAATATTCTAAATAACTAAAAAAAAAAATTTATTTCAATATTGAAATTAAAGTAAATTTATTAATTATTAAAACAAGTTTATTGCAAGTCTAAGGTGGAATCCGAGATGGAATCCAGCTCGGAATCCGAGACCAAATAATCCGAGGTGGAATCCAAGATGGAATCCGAGATGGAATCCAGCCCAGAATCCGAGACCAAATTCCGAGTCGGAATCCGTCTTGGATTCCAAGTGGGATTCCGATATCGGATTTCCGTCTTGGATTCCGACTCGGATTCCAAAACGGCTAATTGGCGTAGGGGGGTTTTGTAGGGAAAGGGTTAAAGATTTAACAACTGGTTAGATGAATTTATGTTAAGCAATGTAAGATGTACATTGCAAAAACTACAAAAATGGTTCTTTTACCCCACTCTACTGTAATATTGTTATTTACTTTTAGTAGAACGCTGATTGATTAATTATAATAGCACCCCTGATCAAAGTAAGATATGTTTATTCAATGTTAATAAAATGTAATATTTATTTCATATTGCATCTAGTTAATATTTATTTAAAAATAAAAAAAAATTATTATTATCAATAAAATTTAAATTCTCAATAATAATATAAATTAAAAGATTTAAGTTATAGAATTCAGATATATAATGTGAATAATGTGATAAAGGAAGCAAAAAATAATATTAATCGTTAAAAAATAGCATGTTGTTGTTGTTGTTATCTTTATTGGATGTGATTCTCTAGTAGAATCGTACTCCAGTCACTGAATTCGCGGACAGACCAGCGAACTCCCGAGTAATATTGAACGGTGTGCATAACCTAAAAAATTATATTTGCCTTTTCACTAAAGGCTTGTTCTCATGAGCACGCATCAACAATCCAGACC
>JABFPH010000092.1:0-11700 GCA_022817485.1 Elgonia sp. ZL-2020 | reverse complement strand
ATAATTCAATAGGCGGATAATAGTATGCGTTAAGCAAAGATTCAGTACTATTCAGTGTAAGTGTAATTGATTCCATGATAAAAAGTCAACTAACGTTCTCTTTTCAATTTCTACTTATTATATAGAAACAGTAAACACAAATGACCACAGTCAAATGTATCATAATCTTGAAATTTTTCATAATTATATTCAACGCTACCATTTCCGAAATATTTTACGAGCTCTATTGGTGGTTTTAAATTTCCAAAACTATCAAAATAAATGATTTTATTATAAATTTTTTTATATGCAACCCAATGCGTACCTGGACCATTTTTATCATCTAAATTAATAATTGCAGATTCGCGTTTCCAAGGTCCTCCGTTTGGTAGCGCATTTCGCATAAACACACCGCGAAAATATGGGATTTTCAACTTTTTTGCATATTTTAATAAATCAATGTTGCTTAGAGCGCGATGTGGTAGCGTAATTTTTTGGATACGGTTTTAAATACAATCCTAATCCGTTTTTGCGGGGATGAATGAATAATCCTTTTCCTAATGCAATTGCTTCCATTGCCTGATTATGTCTTTGACTTTCTAATAGCTGCTTCTTTGCATCTCTCGTAGCGTTCACGGCCCTAGCGATCCCTGTTACCCCTCCAACAAGCGCTCCGGTTGCTGAGAGGCCTGCGAAGAGTGGTACTAAGAAAGGTAAAAAGCCTCCAATTTTGGAAGGTAAAGGTAAAATTCTCGGAAGACGAACGTTGCGTTTCCCAACTTCTTTCACTTTTGCTCTAGCTCCTAATAATGCAGACTTGATTGGTTCTTTATTAGGACTCATTGTTTTCCTCGCCGCATCTACAATTTTCCGTAATGCTACCTGTTTTTTTACAACATTTTTCCTTCTAATTGATTTTAATCCTGCTCCTTTTTTAATTTGTTTATGTTTATTTAAACTCATTCCCATTTTGCGTTTAACTTTTATAATATTAGACACAGCAAAAGCAGCAGTTTTTTCACCTATACTAGCGTCCTTGGCAAAAATTCGCGCCGTGGCCTTATTTTCTAAAATTTTATCAGCCTCGTGTCTTGCAGCTAAATTTTCGTGATTTTTAGAATATGCAATATCGTGTTGCTTACAAGCAATGTCTAGAGGATTAACACCCGGGTCTCCACGAGCTAATCTTTCTTGTAATTTTGTACCAGGTCCACAATATTGATATCCAGGAATATGTAATTCTACTGGTAAGTTATTTATAATTCTATTGAACACTCCTTTCCCCTTTTTATACGTTATCATTACAATAGTTGAAATGTAACTAATTAAAAAGTAATAAAAGATCTGCTATTTATTTGTTTTTTATCAGTTGTAAATAAGATGAAGTTTAATCAACAACATATATCTTTACCTGTAATAAATTTCGATACATTTCTACCGCATTCTAATAATGGAGGGGAGAAACATGGTGAACTTTTACCAAATAGTATACGCGCAATTATCTCCGGACCAAGTAATTGTGGTAAAACCAATGCTTTGTTGTCCTTAATAGTAAATCCACATGGTCTTAGATTTGAAAATATTTATTTATATTCAAAATCATTACAACAACCAAAATATAAATTTTTATCTGATATAATGACAAATATTGATGGTATTAAATACTTTCCATTTAATGACCATGAACAAGTCATTACACCGGAAAATGCCAGGCCGAATTCTCTAATGATTTTCGATGATATTGCTTGTGAGAAACAGGACCATGTAAAATCTTTCTTTTGTATGGGTCGACATAAATGCGTCGACAGTTTCTATCTCTGTCAGACTTATACTCGCATTCCAAAACATCTTATCCGAGATAATGCCAACTTTTTAATTCTATTTAAACAAGATGAAATGAATCTCAAGCACATATATAATGATCATGTAAATACAGATATGCCCTATAATAAATTTAAGCAATTGTGTTTATGCTGTTGGAAAAGTGATAAATTTGGTTTCGTTGTAATAGATAAAGATAGTGAACTTGATAATGGTCGGTATAGGAAAGGTTTTGATTGTTATATAAATACCTCGGAATAATTAAAAAAATTAATAGTTACACATACACTGTACTCACATTAACAACATGGATAATTTAGAAATTGAGAAAAAGCAATTGACTCGTATAGCTAAACTAAGTGATGTAATTCGACAAAAATATAAACAATTGAAATCAAATAAATTGTCAACGCAAGAGAATGCAAATGAAGTTTTTAAACCGGTTGTAATGCCATTACAAAGATTGGTTACTTTAACAGAAAATGATGATTCAAAACATACACTAAAAAATGAATTAAAAAATGAATACCATTACTATAATGATGACGAAAAAAATTTAACATTCAAAAGTGCTGTTGAAGATTTTGATAAATCTATTTCAAAATACGGAAATAAAAATAAATCATTTGCAAGTGTAATTGACAGCAGTGACGAAGAGGAAACTAATTTTGACGAAATTAATTCAAATAAATCTGACCATGATGATAATGAATCAATTAAAAGTATGCATAATCAAAGTGTCATAATTAAAGAATACTTGAAATTAGTTCAAAATAAACATAAAACTTGTGATACAGTATTTGGTGTAAGGAAACTTGTTAAAGGGTTAATGATCGGTGATAAACAAGTTGATATAAATGAAAATATTATAACTATAGATGATAATTCATATCCAACAAAAAAGGTTTACTTGAATTATTGTTTAAAAAATCACCGGAAAAGCAATACGTGACACAAAAAGACTATGACTCATATAAAAGCATTCTTTTATTAACAAATGCTCATAGAAAGTTTTATTTGCCAAACGGTGAAGTTCGTAGTAATGATTCAAAATTTAAAAATATTATTGCTAATTTAATAAACTATAAATATGGTCAAGGGTTACCAAAGTATATGTTATATAATAAAAATAAAATTAATTATGTATATTGGGATAATCCTAATGAGCTCGTTGAAAGACTTAGATTATTGATGGCTTCACACAAAGCTGGTAATTTAAATCATTCTAATGAAATAGTGTCAATTATTGAGGAATTACGCGAAGCTAATATTATATATTAACTGTTTTAAGTCAAATATTATCAGATACACAATGAATCTTGATGTGTTCGGACGGTCAAAGTATCAAAAAAAGTCTCCTATGCACTCATCAGAAAGTATAATGTTGACAGAGGATGGCCATTATGATATGCAGAATAAAAGAATAACTAATATTGCTGAATCAATTGATCAAAATGATGCTGTTTCATTTAATACTGTAAAAAATTTAATTTTGAAAGAAGTTACTGTATTACGTAATCGTTTTGTTGACTCTTATTCTGTTAAAGATATGATTCACGAGGAAATCACGAAACTACGAGCGGAAATTACAAAAGTACGAAGTCAAATAGAAAATTTTTCAGCTAATGTTGTTAAAACTGAAATTATGAAACTCAATTATAACAATAGTCTCAGAGATAGTAACATTAGAAACTGGACAAAAGAAGAAATAGATAAATTAAAAAAACCTATTGAATATAACCTTCGCAAAACAAATGAAGAAATTGAGTATCTAAAAGATTTAATTTACAGTAAACACAATGAAAATGTAAAGAAATCTGAGCAATTAGCTAAAGATATTAACTTAAATATAAGTGATATAAATTATGTAAAAGAACATCTGCATGATCTTTTAGAAAAACAATATGAAAATGTATAAAATGATTTTATGTGGTAAAACAATCATTATTGTATAAAACACCATGGAAGACGTTGTTCAGGAATTACATAGACCTGCGCGAAGAAATTATCCTCGTAGGAAATATGTAATTAGAGATATAAATGAAACTTTTCAAGCTGATCTTGTTGATATGACAGCTTATGCTTCTAGCAACAAAGGATTCAAATACATATTAACAGTAATTGATATATTTTCAAAATTTGCATTTGCTGTACCAATTAAAAATAAAAGTGCAAAAGAAGTTACTACAGCTATGGAAACTGTATTAAGCAAGGGACGCATACCAAAACACTTACAAGTTGATATGGGAAAAGAGTTTTACAATACAATTTTTAAGTCATTAATGAACAAATTCAATATAAACATGTATTCAACTTATAGTAATTTAAAAGCTTCAATTTGTGAACGTTTTAATCGTACTCTTAAGCAACATATGTGGAAAAAATTTAGTTTAAGAGGAAGTTTTAAATGGATTGATATTTTACAAGATATAATTAAACTATATAATAATACTATTCATCGTACTATAAAAATGAAGCCTATAGATGTTACATCAAACAATTCAAAACAGTTGTATCAACGTGTATATTCATACGATACGTCAAATATTAAAGTAAAGAATAAATTTCATATTGGTGATAATGTTCGTATAAGCAAATTTAAACATGTGTTTGAAAAACGTTATACTCCTAATTGGACCACTGAAATCTATACGATAGATAAAATAAAAAATACAAATCCTGTTACTTATATATTAAAAGATTATCAAAATAATCCTATCAAGGGATGTTTTTATGAGCAAGAATTGTTAAAAGCGAAACATTCAAATGTGTATCTTGTTGAAAAGGTGTTAAAAAAGCGTGGGAATAAATTATTAGTTAAGTGGTTAGGATTTGAAAATCATCACAATACTTGGATAAATAAAAATGATGTAATGAATACCTAATTGTATTTAACAACCTGCGTTCAAGATCGGAGATAAACTTCGTATTAGTAATTTATGTAAGGAACCAAGCTGGATGTAATTCAATAAAATGAATAAAATTATAATATAAATAAATATATAGTGTGAATTTGTTATTTAAATTTTACTTCACCCAGTAGGAATAAGATATAATATAGGTATTTTAAGGAAATTCATTAAAACCATAATTTGTTATAAAAAGTTTTTATTTATCTATGTTGAGTTATAATTTTTATTTTTCTATATTTACAAATTCAATATTATTAAATGGCCCCCTCCATTATATTTCATATAAAATGTTCCCTTTATAATTAAGTCGCACATTTTTCCTAGTTGATCCGCCGAAATTATATTATTAAACCTCGAAGGGAAGAAGACATTAAAATTTTCTTCGTCTTCTTCTAATGTGGCTATGTACTTCAATCCAAATTTGGTCTTTATCTGCTTCACAGCGAGCACCTTGTAAACCCCCTCTTCCTTCAAGGTTTTTAATTTTCTCGTTTCTGGAAAATTAACTTTCGAGGCTTCATTAATTTTGTTCAAAAAATCCATCTGAAAAATACAAAATTTTATGATTAAATATGTATTATATAAAATGTCTATTCAAATTAATATTAGAATTATTTCAAAGTTTAAATTTTTATCAAATAATAATAATAAGATTGTTTTAAATGATTAAAGTTTATATTTTATGAAATATTAAAATGTTTACAAATAATTTAAAAATAAAATTTTCATTAAATTAAAATACATATTTTAATAGATTTGTTACTTACACTTAGTTAAAAATATTATTTCAACTTATTGTTACTTACATTTGATTCGAAAGATGTAGTCTCAGATCTACAACTTGTAAGGAAGAAGTAAGAACAAAACTATTCTTACACTTTACAGTTCTTCCGATGTAAGGAAACAAAATTACAGTTGACTGATACTATTTGTTTGTTTTCTTCTCATTATATACTATGTTTTCCCACTAATATCAAATGAAAGGTCTATATACTATGATTTAATTTCATAAGCAATCTTATATAAAAACTCTTAAATTCAAAATATTTACATTCATTCATGTAATAATTATATCATCACTTTTTCAATCGACATTGAATTTCATAAAAACTCTTAAATTTAAAATATTCACACTTTTTCAATCGACATTGAATTTTAATTAGAGATTTTCTAATACTCAATCAATCTCCATAGGTTCATCCTCATAAATTGGATGAATTTTTGTATTTATACATGTAAAAAATTTTTTACATAGTGGACAAACTGTTTTAATTAAAGTCCAATTTATTAAACAATTAAAACAAAAATAATGATTACAATTATTTGGTGTAGAAATAAGCATTAAATCTTCTAAACAAATACTACATTGATTATTATTCATTATATTTAATTTAATTTATTAAATGTTAACTCGAAATATAATTAAATTTTTAATTCTTTAAATGAATTATTCAATTCATTATATCCTTCTCTAAATTTTATAATTCTTTTCAAATGTTTAATTTCTTCTAACAAATTTTCTAATCGAAATTTGATTTCAAGATTTTTCAACACTAATTCTTGATTCATACTGATGTTTATATTATCGAAGAATGGTTATAAATGCGTGTAGAGACTGAGTATTTATGTGATATTTGAAATTTTATTACAGCTTATATACTTATATATCTTAGTAAAATAAAAAGTAATAGAATTCTTATTAGTAACCTTATAAACATATATATATATATATAATTAAGTGATAAAAAGTAATAGTAACCTTCTAATGTATATAAATTAAGTATATCTATGTGTAAAATTTACTTATGATTTTCCATCATTATTTGATAAGAATCGTGATAATATATCTTTACGAATATAGTTTTTCTTAATATTATTAATATTTTATTAAATTTAATAAAATTGTTCTGAATATTTATATCAATTATATTTAAGTTCCATTTAAGATGATACTTTCACCATTTTTCATTTCAATAAGATTGAAAAAATGGTTTGATTATTAATCAGGAAATTGAAAGGTGAATAATTCTAAAAGCATGTACTAATTTACAATAATAATTTATTTTCATTCAATCATAATGTCTTTATGCCCCCATGGTAAAGTTTCATTAGAATTATAAATTAAATATCGCTTATCATCATGAGGACTTAATGCAATTTTTGTCTCACTTATATTATACACATTATGTAACTTAGAGCGAATACAGTTTTGTGTACGCTGTATTTCTCTCGAATTTTTTAAACAATATAAATAATCATCGAAATTGATTGACTTATCCACAACATATCCTTTCACACCCTTCGCTCGTTTCTTTTCATTTTCATCACATTTTTCACCGAAAAGACGAATTGCATACATTTTCGACCTTAATCCTACAAATGAATCTATTATTGCACCACCCATTTCATCTTTCATAAGTCCGAGAACTTTACAATTTATTCGAGACATATTATATACATTATTCGCTGGAAAATTACTTGTATCAAATTTATGTATATCACGTTTTATAATTTCATATATATCATTAGTTTTAAATTCATACAACAAAGAATCAGTATCAGTATAAAGAAGTTTAACATTATTTTTAAAATTTGGAATAATATAATCATAATGAAATGAGTATAATTGCATTTTAGAATTATATAAAATACACATACCTACATATATAGGCTTATCAATAGTAATGGATAAATTCCTCATTTCTATAGCAACTAAATCTTCTGCAAAAACAACTCTTCGATGAAAATTAGGCTGTGACATTAAAGCTTCGATTCCATATCTTCCCTCATATTCCGTTTTCAAATACACATTTCTTCTTTTTCGCGTGTTTTCAATTGTTTTTCCAAATACAGCATTATTCAATAACTTATATAAATTTTTTTGAAAATCATTTTTAGCTTGTTTTCTATAATTTGTATTTAAATCTATATAACTCTTAAGCCACGGAGACTGTTGAAATTTTAAAATACGATGAATTTTCTTTACAATTAACCCGTGTTTAACAGCTTGTTTGAGATTACGATAATGAATAACATAATTTCGTTTATTATGTAAAGTACCTAGGAGTTTAATATGTTTAGCCTCAGGAGGAACTGCTTTCTCCGGACAGAACGGTAGATCAAGATCTACTCACCAAGGGTGAGTGGCATGAATACTTTCCGGATAATCTAAGTCCACCTCTAAGATATAACCTGTTTCAGCATCATCATTGATACTTTGAAAATCGAACTCGGAACAATCTTTTACCCACTCAAATTTACCCTTTGGTAAGGGTAAACTCATTGTAAAACCATACATGTTATTTAGATCAAAATAGTTTATAAAAATTGATTCTTTGTTTAAATCATAACAATTATTCATATATTTATTATTAGCTTGAGAATAACGCTTTGAACACTGACATAAACCACCTCTAATACCGCACTCTATGAACAAAACCATGTCTATATCTGTTAATAATTCTAACTCTACTCCAGTAAATTTAAGACAACAATCCCATGTATATCCAGCAATTGTGAAAAAATGTGCAGGATCTAAACCATGAGAAGATAATAAAGTTATGCGAAAATTTTCAAATATATCAGCTAGTAATAATATATCAGTCTTTAAATATAAGTCTGAATAATCACCTATAGTTTTACATTGAAACGTATTCCACACATTCATCGCATGTTTATATTCGCTTTCACTTATATTAGATTCATTCATCTTATTATAAAATTTGTCTTGTGAAGGGAGATGTGTTTCATTTAAGATGCTCATTTTAGTTATGTATTCATAAGGAAAAATACCTTTTTTTGTAAGTAAATTGAAGTCTTTTTCATTAGGAAATTCACTTTTTAAAATATTTTTGTTTGAATTATTTAAATCATCAGCTAATTGTGCAAGAGATGAATTCAAAAATCTAAATGAATCAATGAAAGAGTATCTAATTTTCGTATTTTCAATAAACTTTATGAAAGAAATATATTTCTCTAAATTTAAAGGGATAATTTTTAAATTCCCTTTAATTAAAGTAGCAATATCTCTTATTAAAAAATGAGCATCGAAATTAGATAAATTGTGAAATATAACGGGTATATTAAAACTAACTCTATAATTTAAATTACAAATACGATGCGCTGCTCCACGATAGTTCGCCTTTATCCGAGGATCAATTACATGATCATGATCACGAACTTTAAAATTGTCTTCTGTGAATGGTAATTCACAAATATGGCAAATAGTAGCAGAGTTAAAATTTTCCTCATCTTCCTCTGTTAGACGCATGGGCATTGGATTGGATAGAATCTGATAAAATATATATGTATATAGGTTATTATTTTATATTAATATAAGAAAAATGTAATAAAGTTATTTCATGTTTTATATTCACCTCATTAATTTCTTCAGCAATTTTTATTAACTGGATAGCAAACCATTCCGAGCAGTTATCACCTCTGTGTGAAAGGTATCGAGATTGTGACGAATCATGTAAACAATGTAGATAGAGTCCAATATTATACAGAGTATGTTCACTCTGAGCATTTTTTGGATGAGTGTCTGATGTAACTTCACCCAGAATCGTTTCCGTATCTGCATAAATGATGTAATTTGCTGGCATCTTTTTTGCAAAGTTTTTGAATTTTAATATATTTTCACCTGGTTCAGGTAAATTAATAGCACAATCATTTATTTGTTTACAATATATTTTATGCTGGATTAATTTTTCATTATTGCTAAAATAATGCAAACATCGATTACAATAATGTTTTGCTTCATTCTGTTTACTACATTGTGATGATAATAATCGACTTAAATTTTTAATCCAGCAAAAATGATTGTTATCTTCTTCAGTGATGTATAATAAATTTATATGTTTATCTTTTTCATCTGATGTTAAGTGAATGGGTAGAATTTTATGTCCTTCTTCAATAAACACATTGATTGAAATTTTATTTAGTTTTTCAAATTTTGAAATATTTTTCAACGTCATAGGGAACTCAATTCCGTCAAAATTTAAATAATCTATAAAATCTGGATATGATGATACACGATCACTATGATTTGAAACAGGAAATAATGCTGACATTACAGCCCATGCGAAGCAAGCATCGTCATCTGACTTTACATTTATTACAGCTTTTTTATTTTTTATCCACGTTGGTAATTCAATCCAAGATCCAGCTCGTAAAGGATTGGTTTTGTTTATTAAAATTGATAAATTTAAAACTTCAATCAGCTTCCATCCACTGTCACGTTCTTGGAATTCCTCCAGCTCAGTTAGTATATATGACTTCACTTTATCGTTGTACCATTCACTTATGTCGGATGTTATGCATAATTGTTCGTATACATTGTGAAAGTATTTAGCTTCTTCTCTGTCTTTCACACTGAATATTCCACCGAAAATTATACCAACTTTAACGAATTTGTGGTCTTTAATTGCACTAGTTGTATAATTTAACACAGTTTTTTTACAACAATCAAAAAAAGATGAAGCATCCAAATGATTAATATTGGTAACCAATCCCGTTTTTATTCTATTTTTGAACACTGATTCTACTTCTTCGAAGGAAATGTCTTTATTTGAAGTGTCTTTATTAAATTCTATTGCAGATATTTTTTCAATCGGCGATATCGCAGTGACGCTTAGAATCATTACACGAGAATTTTATGGACAGAGAAAAAAAAGTTTCGACGTTTTTTCTGCCTTTCTGCGTTAGGAAAATAATTGCGAGTACTTCGAATGAACTGAAAAGCAATGATTTCCGTGATGGATGTATTTTTATGTGTATTTTTATGGAATGGCTAGTTTTCAGGTTAATCAAAAGGTTACATGTTTGCGAAGGTTCGCGAAATGTGTACTTTGTATACATTATTAAAATTCGGAACATAATGTATATCTGGGTTATTAAAACTAATGATTTTTGTTGTTAAAAAGGCTTTTACATAAAAAAATATATAGATAAAAAATAGTTGCAATGCTTTATTTATTTAGGAAAATGTTAACAAGCATAAATGTTTATAAAAAAAAGAACTTTTTGGAAGTTTTTTGAATCAAAAGGGAAAGGTTAACTTGGAGAAATGTTTATGAATAAAATGGGGTAAAATGTTTGTTTACAGTATTAGTTTATTATTTATAAACAAAGTTTAGAAATAGGATATTAGTTGAGTTTGGCTAAATATATATGCTTCTATTAGAGTATTAATTTATTATTATTATAATGTAATATGAAGAAATTTTGTTAATAATAACAGTTCATACTTGTTTTACAATGTCAGGATCCAAAGTATAAATTAAAGTTGCAAAATGAAGATTATGTGTAATATCAAATAACATTTTTAATTGGAAAATTATGCGAAGAGAAAATGTTAATGTTAGAAAAGTAAAATATTGTTAGCTTTAAGAGATATTATAAATTGTAATACATTAAGGAAATAAATCTGAATTAATTTTTATTATTGGTTTGATATTTTGTTCATTTTTGAAAACTAATATTATATATATAAATTATCGAATATTGGTTCTTCCAATATTACAAATTTGTGCAATAAAATTAAATCGAGAAAATTAATGAAATGGCAAACATTCTATATGAAATTGATCATGTTGATCATTTTTAATCTTCCAATTTAGACATATGTATATAAACCTTAATTGAATTTTATATAGAAAAATGTATTATGAACATGAAGTTTGATCGACCATGTAAAACACGTAAATATTTTAATATAAATTTTATACTGAGTTTAACTTTAATTAAAAATTATTTGAGCAACCACTGTGATGCTAAATTTGTCATGAATTTCTGTGCAATATTGAATTAATATTTAATACAACTGTGGAATATATCGCTGAAAAAGTTTTAACAATTGAAATTTCATTATGCTATTCTGGAAATGTTGTCCAGGAACATGGTATTCGCGTATATTTGTACATCTGTTATATGAATATTTACAAATTATAATACAATAAATTTTATTAAAATATAAAAATTTATCAAC